>BQNB010010475.1:0-73598 GCA_026074375.1 Tanacetum coccineum | reverse complement strand
ATGAATAAATATTTTGTTTTTATATTTTTATAAAAACACATTTGTAGAAATGTAAGGTTTAAAGAAAATATTTTCTTTATCACTAATCATGTTTAATGATTTGTTGATCAATACCTTAAGTGATTAATCTTAGAAATAGAATTTTATGATTAGTAATTTATAAACGTTTAATTTTATCGTAAACGTTTTTACATTTTGTTATTATCAAAACATTGAGAGGTCAAAAAATATAAATAACTTTTTTAGACATTATTTGTATTAACAAAGTTTATGATTATAGGGTATAACAAAGATTGAAAATGATTAAGTGATTGAAAGGAACCCTCAATTGAAGTATTTATGAAATCACCCTCAACAACATTAACTTGAACTAGCAGTACTAAGTTAAGCCTAACAACATTAACTGATCCAGCAGTAGTAAGTTATGCCTTGCAGTATTAACTTAACCAACAGTAGTAAGTTTATGCCTAACAACAATAACTAACACTGGCAGTAGTAAGTGTATGCCTAACTGCATTAACTTTGAGTCACCAGCATTAACTCTAATTTCGTTCCAAAAAGCATTTCCATCATCAATTTTAATTCTCACAAGCTCTCTTTCTGTTTTTATTCTCACTATATCTCTCAATTCTTTTTCTCACCAATTCACTCTATCTATTTTATATCACACGGCTCTCTTTCTATTTTTTATTCTCACTATATCTCTCAATTCTTTTTCTCACCAATTCACTCTATCTGTTTTTATATCACACAGCTCTCTTTCTATTTTTGATTTCTCTTATTTCTTTTTACTCATAATTCTCTTTGTTTGTTTTTTATTTCTCTCAATTCTTTTTGCTCACAATTCTCTCTGTCTGTTTTTGATTTCTCTTAATTCTTTTTGCTCACAATTCTCTCTGTCTGTTTTTTATTTCTCTCAATTCTTTTTGCTCACAATTCTCTCTGTCTATTTTTGATTTCTCTCAATTATCACAGTATTAATTATACTTAATAGTATTAAGTATAACTAACAGTATTAACTTAGCAGTATTAAGTATAACTAGCAGCACTAATTATACTTAATAGCAGAAACTTGAAGTTACCAGCACTAACTCAAATTTCCATCCTTAGCGGCTTTTGCATTCCTTTTTCAATTATCATTTGTGTATAATCCGCTGCACATGAACACAGTTAGCCTCCCCTTAATCAATACTTCAAAGGTTAAGCATTTCAATACTTGCAATCAGATATTCAAATCTGCTAACATCAAATGCTTTTGTGAGTAAATCTGCAACATTCTAATCTGTGTGAATCTTTATCATCTGAATAAGCTTCTTCTCATTGGAATCTCTGATAAAGTGATGCCTGATCTCAATGTGCTTTATCTTTGAGTGAAAAACAGGGTTCTTTACTATGCAAATAGTACTCTCATTATCAATATGAATCTTAGTCTGCATAAAGTTATATCCATAATCCAACAATTGATTTTGAATCCAAAGCATATGTCCACAACAATTTGAAGCAGCTATATACTCAGCTTTAGTTATGGAATTAGCAACCACAGTCTGCTTCTTGCATTACCATGAAATCAATCTACACCCTAGGAATTGACAACCTCCTGTTATGGATTTCCTATCTAAACTTGCTCGTGCATAGTCACTGTCAGTATATACCACTAAATCAAAAGGTGAATCTTTGGGATACCAAAGGCCCAATTTAGTTTGACCTTTTAAGTATCTAAAGATCCTTTTCACAGCATAAAGATGTGAAACTTTTGGGTTGACTTGAAATCTTGCACAAGCACATACTGCAAACATAATATCAAGCCTTAAAGAAGTTAGATACATCAATGATCCAATCATGGATCTATATAAGTGTTCATCTACATTTTCACCATCTGCATCTTTGAGCAAAGGCTTATGGGTTTCCATGGGTGTGCTTGCTGTTTTGACATCACTAAAGCCAAATTTCTTCAAAATCTCAATCACATACTTGTCTTGGCTTATAAAGACCCCATCTTCCTTCTACTTTACTTGCAGTCCTAAAAAGAATGTGAGTTCACCCATAGAACTCATTTAAAACTTCTTATGCATCATTTTCTCAAAATCAGTGCATAATGACTTCTTTGTAGAGCCAAAAATGATATCATCTACATACACTCGAACTAAACAAATATCACCTTTGTTCCTTTTGATAAATAAAGTCTTGTCTATCTTTCCTCTCCGAAATCCATTGTCCAACAAATAAGTTGACAAGGTTTCATACCAAGCTTTGGGAGCTTGATGCAAACCATAGAGAGCCTTTTCTACCTTGTAAACTCTTTCAGGGAAGTCTGGATCTTCAAATCCTGGTGGTTGATAAACGTAGACTTCCTCTTTAATCGTTCCATCTGATACACCACAAAGTCTTTAAATGAGGCATAAGCTAATAATAGCCTAATTGCATCAATTCTAGTAACAGGAGCAAAAACCTCATCATAATCAATTCCTTCCTCTTGTGTGTATCCTTGTGCGACCAATCTTGCTTTATTCTTAATCACAATGCCTCTTTCATCTTTCTTGTTTCTGTACACCCATTTAGTACCAATAGCCCTTTTGCCATTAGGTAAATCCACTAAGGTCCAAACCTGTTGTAACTTGAACTGCAGAAGCTCCTCTTGCATAGATTCTATCCAGCTTGGATCTTTTAATGCTTGAATTACCTTCTTGGGCTCGTCTTGTGATAAGAAACATGCAAACATACAATTCTGAAAGTCTTTATGGATGGTCCTCTGCTGCACTAAACTAAACATAGCTTGTTCAGTCACACTCTTTGTCATTCTTCTGGTTTGAGGTGCTAAATATATGTCTCCAATGATTTGTTCAACTAGATGATCCTTGTGAATTATGGTAGTTGGAATAGGACTGACAGGGATATGTGTATCCAAATTGTTTATGTCAGCCTAACATCTTCCTCATCATCTGAATAAACAATATCTTTCAATTCAGGCATATTTGGATCATTTGGAAGTTCAATGCTTGTTTTTGGATCAACAACATTAACTTCTGAGCTAGCAGCATTAACAGTTGAACTAACATCATTAACATTGTTAGTGATGTTTCCATCACTAGCAGTATTAATATTGTTGGTGCTGTTAATATTGTCATCCTTCTCTTGATTAATTCTTGGCTCCTCTGTACTTGAAACCTCACTATCTTTCCCTTCAGTTGGATTTCTACTTTAATTCCCTAGATCTTCAGCATCATTCTTTTCCTCCTCTCCTGATGGTTTGAATCTAGCATCAGGAGAATCCTTTGAACTAGAAGAGAATGGTGGATTCCATTCTAGCTTTACCTGCATTATCACATGCTTTTGTACCTGTACTACCATAGATAGATTCATCAACAACTGGCTTAAGTACATATATTTTGTTAGTGCATCATAAGAAATAGCAATTTGTCCACTTCCCTGCATTATATTAGGTGTATTCCACACTAAATTGAACATGCAGGTTCTCTCTACTATCCTAGTTCCTACTATTGAATCTACACTGAATGCTTTGCTAATGTATAGAGTATCCTACAAAGATAAAATCCTTCATCAACCTTTCCAACAAATTACCTAGGTTACTCTGGTATTTAATGAGTAACAGTAACGCCAAATGGTCTACATGAAGCTTAAGGCATTTTACCTTCCTAGAAAAAAGTGCATAAGGGTCTTGTTTGATTCATGAAACTAACTCCCTATTTTGGACATAAACAAGAAGTTATAACTGCTTACAGATTCAGCCTAGAAAGTTGTTGGCAAATTTAAAATCACAAGAAGAGTCCTAGCAGCCTCTATTAGTGTCCTATTTTCCTTTCCGCAACTCATTTTGCGGTGAAGTCCTAGAATACTAATTACCTTCTTAATACCCCTTCATCACATACTGATTCATAGACCCTATTTTTGAAATCAATCCCCATTGTCCCATCTCTACTCACTTTTACCCTAAGGCTATTAGATTTTATATGCCTGTTATCACGTTTTAAGGATTTCACTAGTTGCATCCTTATTGCTAAAAAGAAACCCAACTAACCTACTAAAGTCCATCTGTCGACAACTAGGGCCATACATCTTTTCATTAAACTCTTAACAAATGTTGGCCCAACAATCCATGTACAACATTGTAATGGTTGCTGATTGAAACTGTCAATTTGGTCTACAAGAAGCTCTGTGTTGCTTCCCATCTAAAACAACATAAGTTGATTAATTTCAAAAGTTTTTGAAGTGTAAACATCTACAAAGATTTCCTTACCAAATTTATCATAGTTATGAAATTTTCATGTCCAATCCTCCTATGCCAAAATTAATTCACTGGGTGGCTTTTGCAAAGAGACAAGTTAGACTCTTGAGGAGCAACATTTTTAAATCATCACTATACCTTATCCTTTCTAAGGTAACTTTAAGCAATACATGATTTCATCAATTAACTAAAGTCTGGAGACAGAAACAACACATTCAGTATCAGTAAAAAAGACCACTATTTCTTCTGTCACACATTAATGAGACAAGGAATACGTAAACTTTAGTTTTTTTACAAATACACATATTCAAAATCCAATTTACCAGTTCTTATTTTACCTTTCCCAGTAATTTTCCCTCTTTTGGAATTACCTCCAAGACAACAAATCCTCCATCAATTTCTTCATAATCTGTAAGATAAGATCATTTCCTTTCCTGTCATGAGCTAGACATCACTATCATCACTACTTTATCCTTCAAATCTTGTTGTGGATTGCCCTGCACATAATGGTAAGAAAATTAGTTTCTTTTGGGGACCCAATCCATTACTGACTTGGATCTGCCTTGTGCATCAACATAGTTAAATATTTTAAAGGACATTGATGCATTATGATTCAAGAGACATGGACCTAATACATGTGTGCTTTGGTCTCCAAACCTAACTGCTGAGGCCTTTAATAGCATTTCTCTTGTTACCCTAACAAACACTAAGAACTGCTATTGGCCTAGCAGTATTAACTCCTAGCATTGGCCCTAGCAGCATTAACATTTTATCATTAACAGTATTAACCTCTTATTAAAATTATGTTTATTACTGTTTTATTTTGTTAAAAGCTTCTACATTAATATGCATTATTTATAAACATTTTTCATGGTCCTGCTTAATCAATTGTTTTTCTTAGGTTGAATAAGTATTAACTCTCAGCAGTATTAAGTAAATTTAGCCAGACTAGTTAAGAACATATTCTTGGAACCATGTTCCTTTGACTGGGGGTGAGTTTACTTAAGAGAAATTCTTGTTTCACCCGTTGAACATTGGTCCTACGTTTGCAAATCTTTGATTATTATAGCAGTTATTGCAATCTTTCCTTAAATGTTCAAAACTACCACACACATGACAAGATTTGTTGAACATCTTAAAATCATTCCCTAATTTTTAAGACATCTTCTGGTTCCAATTTCTCTTATTCCCTCTAGAACTAGGTGTGTTTTGCCTATTTTTATCAATTGATGTTTTCCTAGGAGATTTTACTTGCTCAGTAGACTTAACAAAATTTATCTAAGCGAAAACAGGTTTATTAAACATCTCAACTGTTTTTAACCTTAGCAACATTTCCTCTCACTATCAGATCCCAAACCTTAATAATGGAGGGCACAATTTTTCTTTCCTAGCAGTCTTAGATTCATTAGTCTCAATAGTAGGCTTTTCAACTATAGACTCATTCACTTCCATAAAATCATCTAGACTAGGATAAACAAAATCATGCTTAGGTGGCATAAAATTCCCAGTATAGGGAGGTGGGACAGCATTATACCCTAATCCTATTTTACACTTATCCATTATCTGTTCTGTCAGAAGTTTACTTAGCGTTCTGATGATTTCAAATATTTTTATATTGTAAGTTGAACGCATCCTTTCTTTGTAACCAACTCCCACCCCTTACCTCCAACTCCTTTTAAGCTCTGAAATATCTAAACTCTCTTAAATAGACTTCACATTTTATGAGTATAAACTTCCTCAACACAACTCATTTTCTTAAAGACTAACAGTCTAGCTTCTACAGATTCTAAACCAGTTTTATAAGAGACAACACTTATCCTAGTTTGTTCTTAAGTCTTTAGAAACAATTGTTTCTTTTTGTTCCATTTAGTATCTTTTATACACTTCTGAAAACAAGATGAACAACAATTTAAGTCATTAGATACCTTAGAGTTTGTAGAAGAATTTGAACTTGTTGAAGAATAAGCCATGAGAGCAAAATTAGTTGGACCTTATTTTGCTTGGTCACTCCAATCATAACCAAAGCCATCACACTGAGACACTAAGGCATTTGAAGTAGTTTCCTCAATTGTCATAGTCTTTCTTGTAGGCTCTTTGTTCCTACTGTCTTGATTCCTGGGTGCCCTGCACTCCCTTGCAAAGTGTCCTTTTTTGTGGCAGTTGAAACACTCTACCTTAGACTTGTCATACCCAATTCTTTCTTTGTTGGTCATGTCCAGCTTCCTTCTAGTATTCTTTGTTGGGAATTAAACACTTCAGAGTTAGTACTGCCAAGGATGATTAGTACGCAAAGCCAGACAGTTAGTACTTGCAAAAGAAAATAGTTCGTACTGCTTCAGGATTACAACAGCCAGTGACTAAATCAGTCAGTAAGACAGCTAGAGTAATAGTACTTACCGTACTAGAACTTAAGACAATGAATAACTTACTACTGCTGGTTATAGAGTTACTACTGCTGGTTCAAGATTACTGCTGTTGGTGAGAAAGTTAATGATACTGGAAGTCTTCTTGTTGTTTCAACTGAAGTTAATGTTGATTAGTCAAACAGGAGACTGAAATTAATGATGATTGAAGAGATTAATGGTGATTGAGAATTTGACTAAATACTTAGGAAAGTATTAAATATTTATCCAATGTATTTAATATATTTGACCTAAATATTTATAAAGTATTGGTAAGCTCATTAGGACTCCTTAATGTATACAAAAGGAGATCCTAGGCAACTAGTTTATATATCTCAAACACTCAATCATCTCTAATCATACAATACATATTACGACAATACCACACAGAAGCATCTCATTGTAAATAACTCAAGGTTGTAAACCCTAGTAAACTACACAGAGTCTCGATTATTTAGCATTAATAATCTAGAAGCATTTTTGTCATTCATTACTACTGTTTCATTGATATATACTCAGAGTATTGAAGTGTAGATTCCGCATACCCTTTGATATACAAACAAAGTCTCAACCATTGTTATTTCGAATCTCCAAGGTAACATACTCTTTACAAAGGTAAAGAATCGAATCAAGCTAAGAATGCAGACAGAGTGTTATCAGAGCTGTGCTTTAAGAAACTTAGATCTAGAAGATACATCCAGAAAAACTCTATATTCGACAAGGAAGAAGATGGCTCAAATGCTCTTCAGACTCTAAGGTAACTAATAGACGAAATCGTGCTCAAAACGTTGTCTGACAAGACAATGAAGCTTCATAAAGAAACAGTAGATGATTTGCTTGTTAAATTAGATGATACTGGGTTTAAAGAGCATCTACATACAAAAGAGGTTATGCAACTTAGAAGAGTCAAATTGTAAATATAGAGAACATGAAGTTCTTTTTCTGAGGAAATTGCTCTACTTAAAAGAAGTGTAAGGTCACAAAGAATATCAGATAGGATTACTAGCTGAACTTGAAAAACATTAAACAAAAAGAGGAGGGGTTTAGAGTAAAGATGCAAAATTTGATAAATCTGCACCAGACTTATAACGATTGTAAAAAGTCAGATAAACTGACACAAGCAAAAAGGTTTGGTTGATGAATGTTGTCACATCACTTCATCCATTGATTCTTAATAGACCAACAACTTTATACAATTCTTATCAGGCTTGAGAATCAAAGAACCTGAGGTTAATGGAGTATAAGTCCTAGTGATTCTCTAGTTTAAAGACTACCACTGGTTTGTGATAAAAATCAAAAGATTCAAAGAAAGATACTGATGAGCCTCTTATGGAACAACCATCAAAGTGAAGGATACTCAACTAGCCCTTATTTTGAGGTCTCCACTTAAGTGTTGACAAAGATTAGAAAGAAAAGTTTTCTATCTGTCTAATTCAAGTAAGGGAAGTAGAACCAAGAAAGATAGGAAGAATAACGATGCTCCATTATTGAGGATTGGGTGTCAGATGATGAGATAAAAGTTGAGACGACTGTTTGGTAACGAAGAAGACTATTATTCGCTACTGCGTACTAAAATGAGAAAAGAACCAGTTAAGGAAGTCCCAGTGAGATATGCTGAGAAGAACAGGTCACAAAGACCTAGGTGAACCCAAAGAACTGAATGGTCCAAAAATCCACTATTAGGATTTGAACATTGTGCTTAATATCAAGGCAATGCTATATCTGTGGAAGTTTAGAATCACCTGCAGAATACATTGTAAACACAAGAGACATTTATAAATGATCAAAACAGGTTAAACCATGTGTGGAACAACTCAAAGAGGTGAATCATCACTATTCAAACAAGAATAACTCACCCCAATGCCCAAAAAAGAGAACTTTGTTCCAAAAGCATCTTAATGAAAACTGAGATGAGTACCAGCTTAATGTTGCTAAGCCAAAGCTGCATAAAAGCTTCAATAGGAATAGGTTTAATGCTGTTAACGCTTTGGAATATTGGGTCTGGATGCAAAGAACAGAGTTGTAGATCATATTGTATCCAAAAACAATCATTACATCAGTTGGCCTTGAAAATATTGGATTACATTGATGCACAACGAAGATTCAAGTATGAGAAGGCTAGGTTGCATAATAAGATGATTTGGAGGATCCTTCCAAAACAGGGGAGGATATGTAAAAATATTTAAAGAAGATCACTTTTGATCAATGGAGCACAGGCCTCAGGGGAGGCAAGAGTGCAACAAAGAAAAAGAAGAATCCAGAGAAGAGTGCAGCAAAAGCAGAAAGACCAAGAAGATGAAGTTTTAGGAAGAATCCTCTCAGCAAGAAATGAAGGTTAAATCAAGAAACTTGATGCTTTGAGGTAAATCACAAGTGTTAGGAGGATTGTTTGGAATTAAACACTTTCAGAGTTAGTACGCTAAGCCAACAGTTATAGTACTGCTAGAAAGAAAATAGTTCGTACTGCTCAAGATTACGACTGCCAGTACTAAATCAGTCAGTTAATACTGCTAGAGTAAGTTAGTAATGCCTGTACTAACTTAAGATTATTGAATAACTTACTACTACTGGTTATAGAGTTACTACTATACTGTAAGTTGAACCTTATCTTTTTCTTTTGTAACCAATTCTAACTTCCTTTTAAGCTCTGTAATATCTAAATCTCTTAAATAAACTTCACATTTTAAGAGTTTTATATCTTCCTCATACACAGACTTATTTTTCTTAAAGACTACCAGTCTAGCTTCTATATATTCTAAACCAGTTTTATAAGAGACAACACTTCTTTTAGATCTTTTACACATTCTAAACAAGATGAACAACAATTTGAGTCATTAGATACCTCAAAGTTTGTAGAAGAATTTGAACTTGTTGAAGAATAAGCCATGAGAGCAAAATTGGTTGGACCTTCTTCTGCTTGGTCACTCCAATAATAGCCAAAGCCATCACACTGAGATACTAAGGCATTTGAAGTAGTTACTTCAATTGGCACAGTTCTTCTTGTAGGCTCTTTGTTCTTTTTGTCTTGATTCCTATTGTCTTGATTCCTGGATGCCCTGCACTCCCTTGCAAAGTGTCCTTTTTTGTGGCAGTTGAAACACTCCACCTTGGACTTTTCATACCCAATTCTTTCTTTATTGTTTATGTCTAGCTTCCTTCCAGTATTCTTCAAGAATCTTTTTGCTCTCATAGTTAGCATAGCAATGTTCCACCTCAAGTCCATCTCTTCTAGATCATCAGGATCGATTTGTTAAAGATCTTCATTATCAAGTTGTGGAATACTTGGTTGGCTAGCAAAGAAGGAATAAATCATAGCATTACTAAAGTTTTCACCAGATTTTGAGCTATCAGCAGCACCCTGAGTGCTAGCAGTATTAACACCCTGAGCAGTATTAACTGCTCCAGATGCATTGTTAGTGCTGCCAGTAGATAGAAAAGCCACATTGTGTGAGTTAGTGGTTGAGTTAGATGTCCCCTTGACCTCTGATTCATAATCCTTTAGGTTGTTGAAGAGGTCATCCAAACTCAATGTTTCAATCTCTGGTTTGTTCCTCTACACAATAGTATGCATAGCCCATTCTTGTGACAAACTTCTCAAGAACTTCTAATTGATGTCTTCTTGAGAGATAACTTCACCATGCATCTCCAGTTGACTAATTAGCTTTTGAAGTCTTTCATAGGTTTGTTCAATCACCTCTGTGCTGGATGTAGCAAAGTTTTCATACTGCTACTTTAGAAGATTTTTTTGTGTTTTCTTTGTAGCAGTATTACCTCCAAATCTGTTCTCAATAGCCTGCATCAGTGACTTAGCATCCTTGTATGTGTTGAATTTTAATTGATGCTCATTAGGTAAGGCCATCAACAAAGTGCTTCTTGCCTTCAACTCTGCCCTTCTTTGTGCCTTCTCTTCAACAGTTGTAGGAGGGATAGCAGTCTCCTTACCATCAACAAGTTTTGTTACTATAGGTGCATTACCATTTTCTATGATCTCCCATAGAGTGTAATCAATGCACTGTAGGTACTGCTCCATCCTCATCTTCCAGAGATCATACTCACCAGGTTGGAGTATGGGTAGCTTGATGGTTTGAGTAGTTTGAGAATCCATAGCCTCTTGAAAAAGTAGATCTTGTGTGTAGTAGAATTTCTTCTTATTCAAAGCTTCTCACAAGCTCTGATACCACTTGTTGATCCTAATATAATAGATCTTGCTTAGCTTGTATAAGCTTAAGTTGTATTGAATAAATTCAAAACAACTATGACAGAAACTTTGATTATGAATATCAAAGACTATGCAGAATCTAGTCAATGATACTAAGAAGAATTTCAATAAAACAGTAATAACAAACAGTTTACTGAACTTTCAGCCTCAATATAAAACGAACACTCTTAATAGTGTTAGGGTTTACAAAACCTTGAAGCTAAGAATAACACCATAAACTTTTATATGATTTGATATGATTTGGTACATCAAACTCTATACCTTAGGACCTCCTTTTATACACCAAGGAGTCCTAACAGGCTTACAATATTTTCCTAAATTATCATAATCTTCTAAACAAATAACTTATACGTATCCTTTACAAAAATATCTAATACTTATCCCGTAAGTAATCTTGATAAACAATCTTCATCTTAATCCTTTCTCTTGTCTTTATCCTTCTGACAGTAGAAACTCTTCTAGCAGTTGTAATCTTTCAGCAGTTATAACCAGCATCATTAACTTTTATACCAGCAGCACTAACTGTGTAAAAGCAGTAGTAACTACATAGAATATTTTCTTCATTCTTCATCAGCAGAACTAAGTTACACTAGCAGTACTAACTTTATGCTAACAGTTGTAACTTTACTCAAATAGTACTAACATATACTAGCAGTATTAACTACTTAGTAGTATTTCTTCTAAGTCTTTAAGCAGTCTTAACTTCCATTAGCAGTAGTAAAATATACTAGCAGTAGTAACTCTAACCTTAGCAGTATTAAATCCAAGATCATCATGAAGTCTTTTGATTCCAACAGCTTACACTGATTTTCGACACTAAGCCAAATGTCGAGTTCTAATCCTAGGTAGAACCAATCTATCATAACTAACCACACCACTTTACGACAATTCACTACTTCACTTCACCACACAACTTTTGCTTTACTCCACTACTTCACTTCACTTCACAACTTCTCTACCCTTCAAAACTTTTCTATACTTCACTTCATAACTTCACTTCAACTAGACACTACATTGATCACACCAATCTAACACTATTTACTAAGATCACCCCGATCTAACTATACTCTTGATGATCACCACGATCTAACAACTATACACACCATGATCACCACGATCTAACTATTATACAAGTTTAGAATATATAGACTCGATCTATACATTATGAATGCAAGACATGTCAAGAATGCACTAACTAAACTACATAACTTCGTATCTTAATGATAACGAGAGTTCTTCTCATGCACTTGGAGGAATAAGTTTGAATCACTTAGAAACAAATGCTTAAGATTAAATGATCAAAGGAATAAAAGGAAAGTGTAAACTGATTTAGAACAGAATGAAAGTGTGTGCAAAAGGTGAGAATATCAGTGGGGAATAGTCCAGTATTTATAGGCCAGCTGAGCTGGATTTTTGTCTGGTCGGTCCCCTTAATAATTAAGGGGGCCGCCCGTTATAATTAAGGGGGCCGCCCAGCCCAGACGCTCCTTTTTTTGTCTTTTTTGGGGGAGGTGTTTTCTGGAACATTTCTAGCCGTTTTTGGGTAGAAAATTTGAATTCAAAATATTTATTTGAATATAACATTTCTTTTAAATCTAAAAATGTTTTGTAAAAGTTATAAAAATGTTTGTGACATTTTTATAAAAAATATGAGGTTAAATAAAAATTCCTTTGATCATAAAATAAATTAAATATTTATTTATTCATACCTTAAATGATTTACGTCAAGTGCAAACTTTGTTGAAGCAGACTTGAGACGTCGAGAGATGTTGTCGTATGAATGTATTGATGATTTGTGATCACAAGTAACTTAAGCACTTTACGTTATGTGTTATAAATAACATGTTTGTCATCACCAAAACATGAAGAGAATGTATAGATTAAATATTATAATTTTTCTACCAATAATCTCACCCTTTTTGATGATGACAAAATATGTAACTATAACTTATAGTAAAATGTATAAGTTACTTGTTTACACTTCTTCTCCCCCTTTTGTCGAAGCAAAAAGGTGAAACTTATACACCACTTTAAACCTTGAACCAAAGAGGCGAGCTTGCATCATCCTAGTGAAGTCTTGCTCCTATCAACCCCGTTGAATCATCCTAAGATATCTACTTTGACTCTCGATCACCCTTAGCACATTTCACTCCTATTACACTTGCATTCCATGTATATAGACTCTAGGGGATCCATGGATCAAATTTGTTGCAAACTCTTAACCTACATCATGGGTTAGTTTCGTGCAACATAATATGTATATAGTAGTGATATTAAAGGATTGGAATACACATATCAAGAAATGTGTAGATGTCATAACCGTTAAAACTCCCCCTCGGTGTATGCTCCTCCTTGTTTGGGGCACCAAGGAATCAATCTACGAAAGTGTGCTACAAAAAAATTAGTAAAAAAGTGCACATATATATACCAACAATGATAGCTAACTATATACATAGCAATAAACAAACAGGGAACAAGACATGTATGTCTTAGATATATGCACTCTAAACTATGATATTTTAAAAGAAAATTTAAAACCTAGACACATGAAAAAAATGATGAATGCTTAAGACATGGAAATGTTTTAGGAACCAATGACAAGATTCGACGACACATGCTTAAGGAATAAGAATCGACCAACACCCTTTGATATTGTACCGACTTTAATAAATGAGAACAAAATTCGTTTATTGATTGACACGCTAATGAGAATGACTTCTTCTAAGATGCCATTTGGATAATGAGTGTTAACGTATTTTGAGAGACATGTTACTAAGAATATCATCATCTAACCAAGATAATGATTTGAATTCGGATAGACTTTTATTCAAGGGGTTGTATTGGAAGAAGATTCCTATCAAGGTTCTTGGTTAGCATTTGTATGCTTTTCATGTTTGGGCGTGTTTAAGGTTGAACATTTCGTAGACTTTAGGTCGAATCTATGTTTGAACAATAAGGGGATGATTTGTTGAGTAATAACATATTCTAAATGTAAATTTTTGAACCTAGACGAATGTTATTCGAATTATCTTGGCGAGATATACTCTAAACGTATAAAAGAAAATAAAGATGACAGAATGATATGTTTTTGAAACAAAGAAGGATGAGCGTGAATGGAAAGGGAAGGTGATGGCTAAAGGTTGAAAATGTGGTTTAGATGAATATATCGTTTGACAAAGGTGGATTGTTGTGATGATGGACAAATCTTTCCAAGAAAATCAGTCCAAAGTATTTATGAAAGAACGTGAACAATACTTTGAAATTCAAGACTTGAAAGCTCAATTACAAGACAAAGGAATTGCAATAAGCGAGTTGAAGAAACTCATTGAAAAGATGAAAGGAAAATCTGTGGAAACTAAGTTTGAAAAATCATCAATTATTCGACAACCGAATGCTTTTAAAAGTCAAAGATAATCAGTTTTAGGAAAACCGACTATTTTTTCAGATTCTCTTGAAAAGAAAGATTTTTCAAAGTCAAATTCAGTTACCAAAAATAATGTGTCAAATGATTTTTCAAAACCAGTCACTGCACAGATTTTGCCTCAGAATATAAAGTCAATCTTAAAGAACACAAATGTGATTGCTCCAGGAATGTATAAAGTTCACACTGAGCCCAATCAAACTAGAACACCACAATTGCCAAGATATTAGGAAAACTAACAAACGTGTATCCTTTTCTACATGAGTAATTCCCAATACTAGCGTTAGCAGACCACAGCTTAAGAGCAATCAAATGGGAGATAGAGTCATGCCTAACAATAGTCAAGGGAAGAAGCAAAATAGAAGACTACCGTAGGAATTTTAAGTTTTCAAATAATAAAACATCTGTAACTGCGTGTAATGACAGTTTGAATGCTAAGACCTCGAATGTTAACTTTGTTTGTGTTAATTGTGGAAAATGTGTGCTGAATGACAGTCATGATTTGTGTGTTCTATATTATATTAATGGCATGAATTCTAGTGAACTACTAGACTAAGACAGCCAACTGCTATGCCTATTATACAAATAACCCAAAGCAACTGTGAACCTAATAAGAGCAACATCCCAATAAGAAAACAATTGCAATAGACCTCAATGTTCAAGAAGACTAGAAACCTAAATGATAGGAAATATATGAGCCAGTTATTAAGACATGCAGTTGGTGGTACCCTAAGTTTACACCACCCAGATACAAATGGAAACCTAAGTCCCCAATAGGAAAAGTCAACCCTAATGTTAGTATGCCTTTAGGAAATGCATCTAGAACTGCTAATATTTTGGAACATATGACTCCTAGGCGTTCCACTATATCCAATACTCCATTGTCTTCTAATTCTTTTGCAGCTCGTAGAGATAATTCTATTCATCGTCAACTCTAGGTGCTCAAAGCACATGACAAGAAATCTCAAACTTCTAACTAATTTTGTGGAGAAATTTTTGGGCACGGTGAAATTTAGAAATGATCAAATTGCACCGATTCTTGGTTATAAAGATTTGGTTCAACACCAAACTATCAAAGGGTTAATACGTAGAAGGGCTAAAACACAATTTATTCTCGACGGTCAAATTCTGTGATGTGGATTCAGAAGTTGCTTTTCAAAGAAGTCTACATGTTTATATCCGTGATTTGAAGGGATAATGATCTCTCACAGGGTTCTCGTGTGGCACAGATTGATTTCCATTACTCATCAAGACACAACAACTCCTAATCCAATTTGTTTAATGGCCAATGCAACATCGTCTCAAGCATGGTTATGGCATCGTCGCCTCTCTCATCTAAACTTTGACACCATTAACTTGATTTCGAAGAATAATATTGTCACTGGCCTTCCAAAATTAAAATTCGTCAAAGATCATCTTTGTTCTTCTTGCGAGTTGGGGAAAGCAAAGAGAAAGTCTTTTCACACTAAGACTACCTCGAGTTCCAAACGACGGTTACAACTTCTACACATGGATTTATGCGGCCTTATGCGGGTTGAAAGCATTAATGGAAAGAAATATATTCTTGTAATTGTTGATGACTACTCCAGATACACTTGGACTCACTTCTTGAGGTCCAAAGACGAAACACCTGCAGTTCTTATTAATTTCCTCACACTTGTCCAAAGAGGACTTCATGCTCAAGTTAGAATAGTTTGAACTGACAAAGGCACGGAATTTTTTTATAAAACTCTTCATGTGTACTTTTGCAAAGAGGTATACGACACGAAACGTTAACTGCTTCGAACACCTAAACAAAACGGCTGTCAAAAGACGAACCGTACTCTTGTTGAGGTCATGCTCGATACAAGCTAAAGTGCTGCTAAAGTCCTTGTTCTTCTGGCTGAAGAAATTGCAACAGCATGTTTAACTCAAAACCGGTTCACTTGTTAATTTCCTCGACATGAAAAATCACTTACCACATCATCACTGCCCGAATCCGTTAGTTAAGATCTTTTACATTTTTGCTTCTCTTTGTTACACATCAGAGATGGTGAAAATCTTGATAAGATGAAGGAAAAAGGGGATGCATGTATTTTTGTAGGGTATTCTACTCAGTCAAGAGCATACAGGGTCTTTAACTAGAGAACAAGAATAATAGTTGAAACCATTCATGTTAACTTTGACGAATTGCATCAGATGGCATCAGATCACATCAGTTCTGACCACGTTCCACAATGTCTGACAACGGCACTTGAACATGACAGTTTAAGTCATGGTCCCCAAAGTCAAGAAAATGTTACTCAAACACCTGAGACAGTAACAACGTCAATTGAGCTGGATTTACTATTTAGTCTAATGTATAGTCCGATGTTCAGTGAATTACTCAATGGAAATTCTCCTGTTGTGTCAAAGTCTTCCGCTGTACATGCTGCTGATAATCCCGATAAACGTCAACAACATAACACAACTCACACTTCTACAACAACCGATGTTGCAGATCCACCTCCATTGAACATTCATTCAACACATCAAACTCCAACTCAAGTACCAACTGTCACTGCACCTGAGAACATTATTCAAGCAGAAACCAATACAGAAAATGCACAATTTGACGACGATGAATTTATCAACATCTTCAGTACACCGGTACAAGAACAAGGGGAGACATCGTCTCGTCATGTTGATTCGTCAAACATGCATACTTTCTATCAACACCATCCTTCTGCACAACGTTGGACAAAAGATCATCCATTAGAACAAGTCATTGGAAATCCTTCTCAATCAATTAGAACAAGACGTCAGCTAGAAACAGATGGCGAGATGTGTATGTTCGCACTCACCGTGAGTCGAACCGAACCAAAGAACATCAAAGAAGCCATGGCTGATTCTGCATGGATTGAATCAATGCAGGAAGAACTTCATCAGTTTGATCGATTAGATGTATGGGAATTAGTCGACAGACCACTTTGCAAAAATGTCATTAACTTAAAGTGGCTCTGGAAAAACAAACGTGATGAGGAAAATACTGTTATTCGCAACAAATCTCGTCTTGTAGCTAAGGGATATGCTCAAAAGGAAGGAATTGATTTCGAAGAGTCATTTGCACCAGTTGCTCGGTTGGAGGCCGTCCGGTTGTTCATTGCGTACGCTGCACACAAATCATTTACCGTATACCAGATGGACGTCAAAACAACATTTCTTTACGGACCTCTAAAGGAAGAAGTGTACGTAAACCAACCAGATGGATTTGTTGACCCATATCATCCTGACCAAGTTTACCGTCTCAAGAAAGCATTATATGGTCTCAAACAAGCACCAAGAGCGTGGTATGATGAACTCTCCAATTTCCTGGTATCCAAAGGATTCTCAAAAGGTTCTATTGATCCAACTCTGTTCATAACTAAACATGGGGAAGACATATTGCTTGTGCAAATTTACGTTGATGACATTATTTTTGGTTCTACGAACCCAAAACTTTCAAAACGATTTGAAAAACTAATGCACAGCAAGTTTGATATGTCTATGATGGGGGAGCTGAAATTCTTTTTAGGAATTCAGATCCACCAATCCCCTTGTGGTATCTTTATAAACCAAGCTAAGTATGCTCAAGAGATACTTAAAAAGCATGGTATGACCTCATGTGATAGCATTGGTACACCAATGGCTACAAAACACCTTGATGCTGACTTGAGTGGTACTCCAGTCGACCAAATGAAATATCGTAGTATGGTCGGAGCACTCATGTACCTAACAGCAAGTAGACCAGATATTGTACATGCAACATGTTATTGTGCTCGCTATCAAGCGAAACCGACTGAGAAACATCTCACCGTGGTTAAGCGGATCTTTCGGTACCTTAAAGACTCCATTAACATGGGTCTCTGGTATCCGAAGGACACCGGTTTCGAACTAACTGCTTTTTTAGATTCGGATCACGCGGGTTGTCTCGATTCACGTAAGAGTACATCTGGTGGCATACAATTTCTAGGTGGTGATAAGTTAGTCAGCTGGTCATCCAAAAAGCAGGACTGCACCTCAATGTCTTCAGCAGAAGCCGAGTATGTGTCTTTATCTGCGTGCTGCGCACAAGTTCTATGGTTGAGAACTCAGCTCACAGATTATGGCTTCCACTTTGATAAAATACCTATGTATTGTGACTCAAAGGCAGCCATAGCCATCTCGTGCAATCCAGTCCAACATTCCCGTACCAAGCACATCGATGTCAGATATCACTTCATAAAGGAACAGGTTGAAAAGGGTATTGTTGAATTATTCTTTGTCGGAACTGAATACCAGTTAGCTGATTTGTTTACTAAAGCTTTATCGGAAGATAGATTTAAGTATCTTGTCAGACGACTCGGTATGAGATGTTTGACTCCAGATGAACTGGAGGTTCTGGCAATTGAATCTGCTTGATCCATCAAACATCAATTTGTAAATATTTTTATTCTCTCTTTATTTTTGCTTTATAAATTTTTTTTTGAAAAAGAAAATACAAAAATATAAAACCAACAAAAAGAAAATAGAAAAATATAAAACCTAGAAAAACAAAATATAAAATCAGAAAAATTTCAAAAATACCAAAAAGAATCTTCTCGACATGTCTCTTGGAATCGATAACATTTACGTACCTAGAAATGTTGAAGTTTGAGCAAGAGTTTCAAATGCTTTCAAAACATGTCATTTCTAAATTTTCTTAATGACTTATGTACATTTCAGTGCATAACTCGGTCCCGAATGTAATAGGGAAGTGTACGCTTCAGTGCGCTTACTCTAAAATAGAAGAGAAGTCTTCTATCATGTGTTTTTAAAATCGTTTGAACCAATTTTTCAACAATGAACTTTCAATGTCAAAATTGTTACAATATAATTTGTGGTAATGTTCTATAAAAGTGGTTATTTGTTAAAATTGTGTTGTTCAACACTCCCTTCCTCGAATAATTTTTAAAGAATTGTAGTACGTAGAATGTCATTTTATGTGAATCAATTTTTGAGGGGAAGTTTTTAAAACCAACGCCTTTTAATGTTGTTGGATACATCTCATAAATATCAATTTTATGTATCCAAACATATTTTTGTGAAATTAAAATGTGGAAACTTATAATGTCAATTATTAATATACATTGTTCACCCAGGCATCTCTCTTCGTCTTCAACATTTTGTGGTGTCATATCAATTTTTCATTCCAATGTCAACTTTTAATAAATATTGGTATCCCACATATACTGTTGAAGAGGGCGTAATCTGAAAAATGAATTCATGCAATATCATGTATAATTTTCTCTCCGTTGGAATTTTTCATGTCAAATTTTAATCAATTGGTATTTCAAATACTAAGTGTTTTATTATTTAAAATAAGGGGAGAAAATTGTAATTAAAATATGATATAGAAGAATGTGATCTTTAAGACTCTAAGTGCAACTCTTTCCTTCATGTGCTAAACAATTTCGAATCTCGGAGCACATGTGTAGGGGGAGTATTTGAAAATAACAATGTCAGAAAATGGTTTTATGGTGGTGGGGGATTCTCTTATAACCCAACAACCTATTAATTTCACGATGATTCTGAAGTCATAAGGTGGTTAGGTTAGGAATAAGTCCTACGATCCAACCAGAACCGGAGGGATCTACCCAAGGACAATCCATAGTTAGAAATAGCAGTCCTTAGGTATGAATGGAGAAGAATGTGTATAAGGGAAAAATGCCGACTAAGATTGAGCTAACACTGGAACAATCACAACAAGGTGTTAGTAATGACGTCTTGGTAAGCATTGAAGGGGTTGAAGAATGAAAAAGAAATGTATGGATAAAGGGTGAAAACAAAGCAGCCCTCTAAACAACTTAGGCAGAAACTGGGTCAATACATAATTATCAAAATCATAATGATGATTGTTGATATTGAAGAAAGTCGTCATGGACCTAGTGATGCAATGCATAACCCTTCCTAGCCATTCGGGTTTCTCTCAAAAGAAACTTGTCTCATTTGTCACGGAGATACACACGTTATCTATTGACATCTCACTCCGAGATTGTTAATATTGAATAGGTGGCAGTCTGCTCCAGCCTCCGATTACTAAAACCAAAAGTGCACAAATCGAGTCTAGAGCCAGAAGAGATCAAAGTATAAATCTCATTAGGACACAATGTCAAAATACTCTTGCTGAACACCATAAAGTTCACAAGTTGTAACAAAGAGTCCTACGCATTATCCTTGAGATCTTGCCAGAACATCCGAGTGATACTTAAGTATTCACAGTGAAGATGGAAATCCTGCTTGAGCCAACATCAAACAAGCTCTTGGTAGGTGACTTGCAAGATTCTATATGAATCGAGCTTGTGTTAACTGGATATCAATTTTGGTCCAGTAAATGAATTGATGACTAAATCAGAAAGATAGTAACTATCTGATTCACTCTTATCGTGTTGTCTGCTTTGAGACGTTCCGGTAATGAGAACTAGCAAGCATGGTGAATCTAATACATCTGTGTTAGAAGATCCTACGCTTTGAGCTGGAAACCCTGTCAAGGAGATTCTTTGAATCTACCTGATCACATGTATAGTATTTATACTATAAAATGGGAAACCGGAGGTTAATGCAACCGAAGTCAAGATGAATGACAAAGCCATATTCATCTTTTATTGCTAACTGTCTTATTTCAGGTTTAGACGACGGTGTTGCAGCCTCATTCCAGCGAAGTCGGATTCATAAACCACATGCTCATACTCAAGCTTTCAAAGTCAATCACTCAACATCAAGATCGTTGATTATAATCTTCCCCACCATCAAAGAGCCTCATAATCAAATAAAGAATCGTCAATTGGGGAAGATTGTTAGACTTATAATCATATATGTCAAACAAGAATGTAACAAGTATGAGCATGTTGGTCAAGAGCACAAGATGATCAAGGAAGTCAAATCAAGATGATTCAAGTCAAGGAGATGATGCAAGATAACGATCTTAAGAACTCAAAGTTAAAATGATAAAGGCTCAAGATCAAGATCACAAAGAATGAATGAACAAAGCCATTACAAACAAGACAAGACCAAAACAAGGCAAAGCATAAACGTCAAAAGTCGTATCTTCAACGTCAAGGGAGACAATGATAAAACAAAGCAAACTCCTACAAGAATGTTATCGGTGGTACGGAGGAGTTTGAAGAAAGAGACCTCAACATTGGGGGAGATTGTTAGCCTTTATTTTATTAAGTCAAACAAGAATGTTATCGGTCTTATAAAGTCAAACTAAGTCTTGTATTGTAATAGGCTAGTCGGGTTCAACGGGCTTGGATTGTAATCTAATATTGTTGGTGTTTCGGGCTCAAAGCCTAAGTTTAGCCAAGCCCAGCCCAAGTAGAAAATCCCACATGCCAACTAGATGGCTAGGGGTATAAAAGAAACCCTCTTTACACATGGAGAGGGTGTTGGTTGCATATTTCTCATATGTAACTCACCATTCTCTCTCTTAATCTAACTTTCCAAGTTTTCTTTCTTCTTTTTCTTCTTTTCTTATATCCGGCTTATTTAGGGCTTATTCGAGTTTACTTATTAGTTATGAAATGATTATTATAAGACTAACAATGTCAATCATGTTGATTGATTCTTTTTTAGGCTTGTTAGAATAGCTTGAACTATCATGTCTCATATTCAAGATTAATCTTTCATCACCGTCACGGAGAATCGTTTCTTCTCTGTGAACGTCAATCAAAGCACGAGCGGTCCGTAAGAAAGGTCTTCCCAAGATGAGGGGGACTCGAGGATCGCTTTCATAATCAACGATGACAAAATCAGCAGGGAATGTGAACTTTCTAACCGGAACAAAGACATCTCTTGCAATTCCAGCCGGTGTACAAATTGCCCTGTTAGCTAGTTCAAGGGTCATGCGGGTGGAAATAAGCTCGGGTAAACCTAACTTTTTCCAAACCGAGAGTGGCATCAAGTTTATGCTAGCACCTAGATCGGCTAGGGCCTTGCACTTGAGCTCACTAACTCATACATTGAACCTCTAATATGAAACCCTAACTCATACATTGAACCTCTAATATAGAACCTGATTGATGATTTTTACACTACATATATAATATATAATATATAATAAAATATAAAATATATATATAATTTAAAAACAACAATCAATGAAACCGAGAAACAACTTATGAATGACATTTACTTAAGGCTTCGGTATCATGAGCTTAGTGCAAATAATATAATATTGTTTACCATGATAATTGTATTCGTTGCAATTATTACTATTTCATTGACTTGTATTCAACTATTACATTTCAAACCTGGTAATTGCACTTATTCAACTATTACATTTCAAACCTATGAATTTCACTCAACGTTTGTGTTGACCTTTTTAGCATGTTTATCTCAGGTAATTGAGCCAAACTTGTTATCATTCAAACTCTATGTTTTCATATGTATTTTGAGACATCCTTTTGTAAAACTCTAAAATAATATTGAATGATAACTAAATTTTCCAAAACGTCTCTTTTGAGTCGTTTTCTATGATTATGACTGTTGATTCATGAAGTACTACCTCAATTTAGCTTCCGCTGCTATATGTCAAATAAGGGGGTGTTACACGGTCACTGAAGCTCAACCGGTTGCTGAAGCTGAACTGAACCCCCTTTCAGTTTTAACACTTTAGCGAATTAAATCTTGGACGCTGAACCAATCACGAAACTGGTTAGCAAACCCAATCAGATACTGAACTGAATTTCCAAGAAAAACTAAAGCACTTCAGCTACATTTACAACAAGGTATACAATTATTTGTATTTTATTTTTGTTGTAACTCCGAGTAAGAAGAAGCTGTTATGCTCACTTACTACTGATTGCGACTTAGGCTATTTGTATATTTAAATAGGGGGAGATTGTTGGGTCAGTTCCTGAGCCCTTCAGTCTCTCGGTAGATTTAAACATAAAATCTCCTAAGTGTAAACAAGCTGAACATAGTTTAGCTTCTATTGCTGAAGACACTTTAGCTTTAGCTCTTCAGGCACTTAGATGCTCAAGCAGCATCTTCACTTAAGTTTAGGTTGCGGAACAAAAACTGAAGAAGGCCTTAGCAAGAGTTTCACTTTTACAACAAAGAATCGAGAAGTGTAAACAAGTTGAAGACACTTCAGCTTTAGTTCTTCGGGTACTTAGATGCTCAAGCAGCATCTTCACTTCAGTTTAGGTTGATGACTAGAAACTAAAGAGAGCCGTAGCAAGAGCTTTACTTCTACAGCGAATCGAGCTTTATGCCATTTATTTTTTATAATTCAGAGTAAGAAGAAGCCATGATGCTCACTTACTACTGATCAAACTTAGGCTATTTTTCTATCCAAATAGGGGGAGATTGTTGGACTAATTTAGTGCCTAATTATCCATTGTACAGAATTTGTATGAAAAATATCCTAAGTAGAAAAATAAGTCGTTGAAAATAAATATGTTCAGCGAGTCATCCTCAAGAATTCCTTCAGAGTTTGAAAAAAAGACTCGGCACAAACTGAGGCGGTTCTCAGCAAGCGAAGAAAGGAACAAGATCAGGATGATGGAGTTAGTAAGTGTTGACAAATAGCTTACTAACTCCCTGAAGACTCTCTAAAAAAAACAACCTGAAGATTAACATTGGCGGGAACTTTCTTAAAGCTAAAAGCAAAGGAAGACAGAAATTACAAGAGTGATTATTTGTACTTTATTAAAGCAAAAGCTTTATATTTCCCAAATGCAAAAGAAGAAAAGATAGACAAAAGTACAAGGCTAAAAATAAAATAATTTAAATAACTATTTGCTTTTGTACTTTCATGTGAAAGGCACATGGGTGCAAAGTGGACAAAGCTAGACAATCACATGAGACTTTAATAAAGCTTCCAAGAGAAGCTTTACCTTTTTCTTCTTTAAATATCAGGTTATAAAATAGAGTAGTCATCCATTCCTAAACAAATACAAAAATACAAAATATATTAGTTGATAGGTTTGATCCTCTCCTAGAACACACAAAACCAAGATGCTTGTGGTTCATATTAGGAGAGTTTATTTGTCATTCAATCCCGGTTGTTGTTCCGCCAACAACCGGGTATAATTTTTTGGTATAGATATATCAATAAAGAGTTAAACATTGAAAAGTACAAACTGTGTTATTAGTATCTTATCGGTCTCGTGTTAAAAATTTATATGTTTCATATGTTGCACGTGAATCATAATGTTTGCAGATTTTTGGGACAACACCTATTCCTACATACAACAACCTAAAACATCCTTGCCAACATATATAACACGCTACTGGACAAATTGTTTCAAAGATTTGAATTTTTAGATTTTAAGCATCAAACTACATACCTGGGATTGCAAAATTCATGTAGATCATGAAATTGCTAATTTATGTCAACTGATTATTCTTGATTTTCCTAATGCTTTACGCAATCTACAAAACCAAAAACCCATGACATGTTAAGTGTAACTAACAATTGGAATAACTTTTAGCGCAATATTCATATTGACATATAACTTACATTAATAATCAAAATTTTATCTATATATTAAAATCATCAACAAATCAAAATTCATTCTATATTAAAAAAACGGAAAATTAACAAAAAGTAAATAACGGATATAGTTTTATATCACTTACTTGTTCATAAAAGAATCAGCTATTTGTGTTGTACATTATATTGATTCGAGAAACCCATCATTCCAATATGCAAAGCGTAACACATATAATCGTCACAATCTTCGCAATAAAAACCCTAATTTTTCATAAGTAATTGCAAATTTTGTGGATTTGATGAGACGAAGAGACAAATGAGAGTTTTGGAATCCGTGATTGAAGATGAGAATGATATGAGGAAGATGATTGAAAGACACGTGTTATTGCATTGCGGGTGAATTTTGTTCGTGAGTCACTAACTCGGGAGAGCGAGTGAAGTGGGAATTGAAGAAGACTTCTGTGAGTGAGTAGGGAAGATGAGGGAGGAAAGCTATGAGTAAAAGCGCATAAAGTGGAGATAGATAAATATGTATGTGAGTTATTGGGAAACCTGTATTTTTATTTTATGTATTGAAAAAAAATATTGCCCTTTAATAGTATTGGTAAGTATTAAGAAAAAGAGATACTGCCCTTTAATAGTATTGATATTGATAATGATAATTTAAACACCAATTTTATGTTTCTTTACAATTTAATAATCACAATAACAAAACAAGTGTTTTAGCTATGCTTAAATTGCAATAGGGTTTTGTTTGAGATTCAAACTGACTTACATTACTTGCATTTATCACTTTTAATACAATAATAGAATCTTATCTTATATATACTATATAAGATTGAGTTTCCTACATTTAATAGGCAATATTAATGATTTTACACAAAAGATTTTTATTTGTAAACTCAGCTTTGTGTGTGTAATCCACAGGTGAGTTACAAAAACCATTAATACCGCCCGTCAGTTACAAAACCATGAATGAATAGTTAGAATTCAGTTATAGAATGCAAATGGTGCTGGATTTAACTGCCATTCAATTATCAAAAGAATGCAAAAGCTTTAGGAGTTACATAGCATCAAGTCATACAAATAATTACATTAATAAGTCTTTAATTGTGACTTTTTAGTTGGATTTTTGAAGATTATAAATAACAAAGTATAACCATCTTCACCACCATCATTCATTTATTTTGTTTATCATAGTTACATCTCATTGCACAGCCCACAAATATATGCCCAATGCACCCGGTTAATAATCTTCTAAAGTTCTAGTTTATATTTTTTTATGAAGATCCAGCAGCCTCATCGTTTGGAAATCTTGAAAAGCTTATTTCTACCCATGATTGATTCATTCATCTATTTGAAGCTTAGCTTCGTAAAACACCAAATCTCAAAAAACAAAAAGCCGAAACTCAAACCAATTTAAATTGCAGAATCTAAAATCCTACAAGTATACTTATCCCATAATCAACTCCACAAATTACACTATCTTATCCTCCTTCACATAATAACATAAACCATCATCTTCTAACCTAAACTTTGACTAGAACCAAAGATCTTAGTATTTTCTTGAAATACTCTTTGATTCAACAAGAGTATAAGAGGTTCATCACAGATCTGTAAAAAGATTTAACTCATCTTTTTAATCTCCAAAAAAATTAAAGAACAAATTTGTTACTCAAAGTCAAAGGATCTTTTAAGATCTTTAACAAAAACCACTATAGATCTATTACATGTACAAAAATATCAAAGAACGCCTTACAACAAAACTGTTGTAACCTTTCTTTATTTCGATCTAAGACACACAAGAACAACTAACCTACCTGGGACCTTTATTATAAAGATCTTGATGCCTTGAATTGATTTGTACTATGACGGGTTTAGGTTGCTTTGTCTTTTTTGAAGAAAGTTTGTTATGCTTCGAGTAGAACCTCAAGTAAAAAAGGGATATGCTATATGAAGTTGTTTGTGCGATTTGCATAACAACATAAGCAAAAAGGAAAGGTTTGTATACTAGCATTCAAAGGATTCATGTGTTATTGCTTTAAGATGATCAAAGTAAATATGGGGGATTTAGTTTGAGTGGTTGTGCTGTCATACAGAGAAAGTAGATTAGTTGTTTGTGTGACTGTGTATATGAGCAATATTAAGGATAGGTTTGATTTTATTTGGCTAACTACATAACATGGGCCGGTTTTAAAAGATTTCGGCCTGTTATGTGATTGGGTTGTGGACTAGGACGAATCAAACTATGTTAACTATTTTATTTTGCTAATACGATGCATGTTAATTATTGACGCAATTATTTTAGTAAATGTATACATCCTTTGAATGAAGTTAGTTGGCTATTTTGTTGAAGTACAACTTGCCGTAATTATAATAAATGAAGAAATCATATATTTTAAAACATTTTATTGTAGCGATCATCACATAATAAAAAGTCCTGAATTTTTTTTCATTTTTCCGCACCAAAACAGCCTGGTGCAATGCCACGGCGTCGTAATCTCAACCTCATTTAAACGTACATTTGAGCTTTGACTTGAACGAGTCGGCATATTTCCCGCGCGTTGTGGCGGGGGCTAACCTAATTTTGAAAGATATTTAGCTTCGATAATAGTGTGTTTTCGGTATTTTGGTATGTTTTAGGCATTTTATCGTTATTATAACAAAGAATAATGGACCGAGTACTTTTTGTCCATATATATATATTATAGATTTACCATTTGGGCCGATCACATGGGCTAAAAGGAGCCCGGGTAAGAATCCAAACATTTTTGGCATTTTTTATAAAATTGTGCGTATTTCAGAAGCATTGCAATATTTGGCTCGTTTTGTTTGCAATTCGAAGGTCTTTCCGCGAGTATTTTTTGATTTGAATGAATCGGTAGATATGTGTTATATATTTGATAAATAAAGTTTATTATATAAAAAGTCGTAAATAGTTAAAAGTTGAAATTCCGTTTTGTAAAGTTTTTTTTTCAATTTTTGGTCGTTTTTTTACTTTGGGCCAAATTTACGTGTGTCAGAAGCATTGCAATATTGGGCTTGTTTTGTTCCCAATTTGAACGGGTATTTTTTGATCTAATTGAATCGGTAGATACGTGTTCTATATTTGATATTATATAAAAAGTCATAAATAGTTAAAAGTTGAGGATTCGTTTTGTAATATATTTTTTTAACTTTGAGCCACATTTTGGGCCAGATTTGGGCTAATTTTTTGGCCCACTTTTTTGGCCCAGCCGTCGCACTGTAACCACCGACCATTTGAAGCTAATTTTTTGACCCACTTTTTTTGACCCAGTCGTCGCACTGTAGCATTGTAGCCACCGATCATTTGAGGATTGATATATAGAGTAATGGGGATAATTACGTTTATGATGTGTTACTAATCGTTATCTTTTAAAGAAAAGGTTAATAATGTTAAAAGAAAGAGTTTTGGATCATAACCAAGTTCAATATAATAAACAATTATAAATAGACTATATATTATATCAAAATACTAGTTATAATACCCGTGCACGCACGGGATTTTAACATATTCTATTTACTTTAAATGTTATTATCCATATCTTTTTCTATGAAAATATTGTTATCAACAACGCTTCTAAAGACTTGATTCGAAGTTGTTATGATTCACCATTCATGAATCTACTATTACATGATTCATGATTGTATCATGAATATTACATAACTTATATTTCGGGTGTGGATAGGATAGTTAAAATTTCGGGTGTGAATGCGGATATGTTGGAAGGAAAAATTAGCGAAAAGGAGGTTTGGGACGCGATTTGTGGGTGCGGTGGAGAGAAAGCGCCCGTCCAGATGGTTTTAATTTTAAATACATCAAAAACTTTTAGGAGATTATTAAGGCAGATCTGATGGAAGCAGTGAACTGGTTTTGGGAAACGAAAGAGATATCTAGAGGCTACAACTCTTCTTTTGTCACGATTATCCCAAAGGTAGCGGACCCGATTGGTCTCGGGGATTTTAGACCTATAAGCTTAATCGGTTGTTACTATAAAATATTGGCTAAAATTCTTGCGGAAAGGGTAAAGAAGGTTGTAGGTGAAGTGGTCGGAGACGTTCAAAATGCTTTCATCAAAGGAAGATTAATACTCGATGGAGTTCTTATTGCAAATGAAACGATGGATTTTGTAAGAAAAAAGAAAGAAAGAGGCTTAGTATTTAAGGTGGATTTTGAGAAAGCATACGATAGCATCAACTGGAAGTTCCTAGGTGATATAATGAAATGGATGGAGTTCGGCAGCAAATGGTGCAAATGGGTTGAGAATTGTTTGAATTCGAGTTCTATGTTGATCTTGGTAAATGGTTCCCCAACGGAGGAATTCACCTTAGAGCAGGGTGTTCGTCAAGGGGATCCTCTATCCCCATTCCTATTCATTTTGGCAGCGAAAGGCTTAAATGCTTTAGTTAGTGAGGCAGTGGCAAAGGGCATTTTCAAAGGTCTGGTGATTAGTTATGATAGAGTAGTCGTGTCACATTTGCAATATGCCGATGACATGATATTTTTTGGCAAGTGGAGTAGAGAGAACGCGAAAGCATTGATGTGTATCTTAAAAAGCTTTGAGGAGGTTTCGGGACTAAAAGTTAATTTTAACAAGAGTAAGTTATATGGTATCGGTGTATGCTCTTGTGATAGAGAGGAGATGGCGAGATGGATGAGATGTAGTACGTGAGAATTTCCTTTTACATATTTAGGTCTTCTAATTGGGGAGCGTATGAGCGGGTATCAAAGCGTGGAGGCCCGTGATAGAGAAGTTTAAAAATCGCCTTGCCGATTGGAAGGCTAAATCAATGTCGTTCGGGGGACGTTTAACACTGGTTAAATCGGTTCTTGGTAGTTTGTCGTTGTATTATTTTTCGATGTTTCGTATGCCTTCGTGTGTGATAAAAAACCTTGAGAGTATTCCTAGGGATTTTTTTGGGGAAGGGTGGGTGAGAGCAAAAAAATATCTTGGGTTAAATGGGATCATTTTCTAGCTGCTCATGGGGAGGGTGGGTTAAATATCGGGTCGTTAAAGGCAAAAAATTGGGCTCTATTAGGTAAGTGGTGGTGGAGGTTTAAGAGAGATGGTGATAGCTTATGGGTTAGGGTTGTAAAGAGCATATACAGAGAAAATGGAGGGTTGTCTAGTCGTGGTGACGTAGGTAGGGAGTTTAACGGTGGCAGAGTTTGGAGAGACATCATCAAGGTAGGTAAGGAAATTGATGGGGTGGGTATCGATTTCAGATCGTCTTTTATTTGTAAGGTGGGAAATGGTCGGGATGCCTCCTTTTGGCTTGACAGGTGAATCGGTGATTTTAGATTGTGTGATAGGTTTCCTAGGTTGTTTCATCTTGATAGTAGATTGGAGGGTAGGGTGGTGGAGAAAGGTAGATGGGTCGAAGGGGTTTGGAGGTGGGAATGGATGTGGATCAAGGAACCTACAGGGAGAGTGAGTGGGGAAATGGAAGGGTTAATAGGTCTTTTACAAAATGCTAAGTTGTCTAATGATTGCAGGGACCAATGGCGGTGGAATCTTAATGAAGATGGAGGCTTCACGGTTAAAGATCTAACAAGGAAGGTCGAAGAGAGAACTTTGCAACTGGAGATTTCGAGACAAGACACAATATGGAACAAACTTGTCCCAAAAAAGGTAAATGTATTCGTGTGGAGAGCTTTGAAAAAGAGACTTCCGGTTCGAGAGGTGCTTGATAAAAGAGGTATTGATTTGGATACGGTGCTTTGTCCTTGTTGTGATAGTGGAGTGGAATCTTGTAAGCATAGCTTGGCCTTGTGTAATATGGCCATGGGCGTTTGGGAAAAGATCCATAGCTGGTGGAAACTTGGAGGAGTTAGCGCCTTCTCTATTAGGGATTTTTTCTCTCTAAATGGGGATGTTAATCTTCCTAATAATTCCAGATTGTTATGGCAAGCGGTTCTTTGGACATCCGGGTATTTCATTTGGAAAGAAAGAAATAATCGCGTGTTCAAGGCTAAAGTATCAAGCGTTAATAAAATTGTTCAAGATATTCAACTTAAAAGTTTTGATTGGATTGCAAGAAGGTCGAAAAAGAGTCTGATTGATTGGCAACAGTGGCTGCGGGATCCTGGAAAATGCTGCATTAAGTAGTGAGTCGTGCTGAAGCTTTTACAGCTTTTTGGGTCTGTTTTAGTTTCCTGAGGCTGATGTGCAGTAGAGTGTTTGGCTTTTCTCAAGTCTTTACTCTACATCTGCTGTTGTTAGTTGTGAGGATTGGCCCTTAATTCCTTTAGCTTTTTGCAATTCGTCCATGTATCTGTTGGTGTTGGTTTGTGATGTTGTTTTTTGCCATCAAGTGGTTCAAGTGCTTTTAGGGCCACTGCTATTTCAGTGGGCCATGTGTTTCTTTGTAGCTGGCTTTTTTTGTGGTTTTAATATATTTTGCTTTCCTAAAAAAATTACATAACTTATATGGTCTCATCTATTTTCACCTATATATCTCTCCCTTTTTCAAAGGTTAGTTGTATTTAATCTTTTATATAATAAAAGAATTACATTATTTCGGAGTATTCTATCAGATTAAATCTTATGAGAAAATAATTTGGGCAAGAATTACATCATTTCGGAGTTTTCCATCAGATTAAATCTTATGAGAAAATAAATTGGACCAATCACAATGTTTGATTTTGCCACGTAGGCAAAATCTTGCGATTTGATTGGTTAATAAAAAGTCAAAATTGAATCAATTTGGTCAAAAATTGAAAAATTTTGGTGGAGAAATCTAATGAAAAAAAACACATAAAAATATATGTGTCAAATTTTTGAAAAAAAAAAACTTAAAAAAAGAGAAGATAATTAATAAAACTTTAGTGGTTTAATTTTAAATAAAGTATATGAAGTTAAAAGTGTAAATTTATAAATTTACAAGTTTTATTATAACTTTAAAAAATAAACAAATAACCCCTTAAACTTTATACCTCTAAACTTTATAGTTTAAAATACAACAAACGTAAACAATTTCTTACTTCGAAACAAAGATTTAACATTATCTAATCAAATCCCAAATCTACCCGAAGACTTTTTGGTGAATTTTTCATTGTCGATCTGAAATCATGTTGTACAACTGAAGCACATAGAAGGTTCAGTTGAGCCGACTCAGGGCTACCTAAATGGGTAGTTTCGTTGGGATTAGTTGGCTCACAATGTCGAGTCAGAAAACAAGTAAATCAAAAGAAAATAAAATACTAATCATCATCAAGTTCATATACTACGTAATATATAAAAGATTTAATGAATTTATTATCTTTATATATTTCAATAATACTTTATAATATAACTTATAAAACATAAAAAATAAAAATTATACATGTAGTTTAAAAAATATATAATTTCTAATCCCCGTGCACGGGCATTAAAACTAATAACATAAAATAAAGATTATATCACAATATGCATTTTGATGACACCATTACAAAATGTAATATCATTTCATCATGTAGCTTTTCCCGTCGTCACTGCATCAAATAGCATGTACCTAGGATCAAATAAATATGAAGTCAATAAATTCATACCCACAACCACTAAGAAATCCTGATGGATAACACAATTAATTTACAACTAAAAGTTTAAAACCATGAAAATGTTTGGTGTGAATACCATGGTAGCTTTTGAAGGTTTGTAAAATACTAAACCATTTGCATACCATACCATGTTAGCTTTTGTATAACCAAACGAAAAAAATTATTATTACAAAATATGAGGTAAAAAAATACATCATTGAACTTTGATAATTTTCACTTGCACACCTTCTTTATCTAATTATAATCTAGCTAATACAAATTCGCAAAATAGTTGAGACAAAGCAACCTTTATTGTCAAATTGTTATTCACCACGTCCTCACGTACTAATTACATAAAATAAACTGCTTAAAACAGAACATCGGTGACACAATTTATATAATTGTGGGAATATAACTATGTGATTCATTAATCTTTTCGTTGAGCTATGCAACTGGGAAAGAAAATCAAAAGTTCAGTGACAACAATATCTACTTAGACAAAAATAAATGAGGTTGATTTTCTCTAAGCTTTTGCTGGTGACCAAATATTGATTCATGGTAAACTACTATGTGATTTAATACCCGTGTTAACATTTTGAATGATTAGACACTAAACTACTCTATAAGCTCTATAAGGCAGACGGGCTTGCAACGGTATAGTTGCATGGGCTGCACTATGCGCTATGTGACGACTATCGAATGGAGGGAGTGAGATGGAGGATGAGAGCATGAAGTTATGAAGACGGGTGGCAAGGCGGTGCAAGCGTGTGAGCTCGCTGGTGAGCTGTGTAAGCTGCGCTGTTCGATGAGTTGTACAACTCAGAGGAGTGCACATACACTCGATCCGGACAGCGCGACGCGAGACAGCTCAGCGGCACCCACGGTGATCAGCACACTGAACCCACAACGACCCAACTCTGTCAGGCGTGGACGTTCAACTACGTACATGTCTCGTACGACGCGGCCCACAGTCAAGACTGCGAGCAGACACACTGTAACCGGTCTCTAGTCATCATACTGCCCATCTCACGTGCGCAATCACACACAGTTCACACTAATGCGCGTCGAGTATCGACACGAAGGCAGATCCGAAAACAACAAATAGGAAAAAATATATCCAAAATCTTATCATACAATCATGTTCATCTCCGCGTAGAATCTAATAACTACGACACAAGAACAGTTTATAAAGCATTAATATCACTAATTTACCTCGAGTGGAAATTTTGGTGTTTCGATCTTAACACCGGAGTACCTCAACCGCGACAAGCTAAAGAAGAAAAGCGAAACGTAGCTTGCAGAACCGTCATACTACAAGAGCGCCAAAAGTACTTCACTAACATGACCGCAACCACCGAAACATAGAATTCCCTTGGATCTACCTCCAAAAACTAATTATATATAAACCATAAAACAAATCCGCATTTAGGAAATGATAGCTACTAGTACCAAAGCACAAGATCTGATTTCTGCAATGCATTAGAGAATGGAAAATACGACATGCTAAGTTACTAACGATCAATCACACCTGAATGATCTATCCGAGACAAACCAAAACGCTCAACACCACTTTAATTAAATGATACAAATATCAAAACTCAATCATCCATACTCCCAAATCCTTTGACGCCCTCCAATATAGTATTCCTCACGACTCGGAAAGAAGATTCTTTGGGTATATGTTAGCCATTTCAGACCGAATGCGTCGGTGCCTAGAATTAAACAGAAAATTAGCTAAGTAATGAAGAACCTCTTAGTGATGGACGTAGAGGTAATGAAAGGACTCTCGAAGTGCAAAGCGGCAGAAAAAAAGCCAAACCAGCCCAAAAAACGTATTCCCCCCCACCCAAATATCAAAAGACATCCGTCCCAAGGATAAGGCACACAAAGATTACTTGAAGACATCTCCGTCAGCTGAATGGTACACTCGGGAATTTTAGAAGAAAATAACCGGAGATTCCCTATAAAGTGTGAAGAAATGTGCTATTACCTCTGAACCTATACAATAAAAGTTGGCCACCACAACCCCCTTTTGAAAAAAGAACAAGCTGATCTTAAAGTTGTTCTTTGAATTTAAGACCGGAAAGACTCCCCAAAATAAAGTTGTCCATGCGGACATAAAATTATTATTAGTTAAAGACCTGTAACCAAGTACGAAGTGGTAAAAGTAGTGAACATTGGCAGAAATTGTTCAACATAAGTAGGGCGGAGTAGTTTCTAAGAATGACGTGCATTTATATACCCCGTTACGTCCTCCCACTAGATTCTTGACACGATTCAAACCTCTCCACTAAGGACGTCGACCACTACCTCGATAAAACCTTCGTATTAGTATAAATAGAGAATGTTGTTAAGGAGTAAATGATACGAATAATTGTTGTTGTTATTATTAGGGCATTACCTCCCTTTCAAACTTACAAAGGTCAGTTGTCTCAATGTCAGCTGTCCAAGATAAGTTCGCTTGTAAACTTATTCATTTATTAATTTACGTTGTTCAAAGAGGTAAGGTCATACATTGTCATTCAAATTTGTGTATCCATAGCACATTGAAATACTTTGATTCCCCTTATATAAGGCATTACCCACGATTGGGGTAAAAACTTATTTAACTTGTGTTATTTAATATGTTGGATAAGGTTATTTCCATATAACATTTCCACAAATGGGGGGGACTTTCCCAATTGGGTACCTAATAGAAACCATTTTGGGTTAAGTTTTTTAAAAATAAAAAAAAAAATTTTGTTTAAGGACACTGGTTCTTATGGTTTCAACGAAGACAGAGATCCTAACATGGTGGTCCTGAAACTGTACCACCTGTCCCACCACCATTTGAAAATATTCTGGTAATCGGTAGCATAATGTTATAGAGTTGACAGGAACCTACAACTACTGACCCTATCAATACTACGACGACAAAAATGTATCATCAAGTAGTATGACAAATCTCCCTCACTTCTTGATTCAAAGGGGGTTCTCGTATCACAAATGTTCCTCTCTTGCAATTTACAAAGAGGAATTAACGAGTGGAAATGTTAGAGTTATTGGTATTCCCTTGATCGGTCTTAACCTTACCTGTCTGAAACTCAGAAATGACCATTTGTACCTTATGTCGAGTTCGCCCATTTATGAAAATCCTTGCCTAATAACGCAAAAACCAATGGTCTAATGGTGAGAAGTCGTCTTGCTACAAGATAAACGATTAAATAGTATCATTATATCTTGGCTTACCAAATATTTTATAAAATCTTTTCATCAATGCAAAAACTGTAAAAGAGATGTGGAATGATCTCATTTTACGCCCATGAGGGACATTTTGGACACAAACAAAGAGATACTAAATTGCAACCTTGAGACTCAATTCAATGCTTTTAAATCACTTGAAGGTAAAAAAGTAAATGGGAACTTTTCACAAGGGGTTGTAAAATGCTTCTAAAAGACCTTGAAAATAATGGTGTTACCATTCCTCAAGCAGAAGTCAATGCCACGTTTGTTAACAGCCTACCAAGAAAATGTCTGAGCATGAATCAAACTCAAAGGGCAAATAACTCTATTAAGAATGACTGCCTGACTGCTCTATATGGAAAGAACAACTATGAAGAAGGCCTGATTGATCAGATCTATGAGTCAAAGACACAAAGATTCTCAATTCAGGCCTCAAGCTCTAAAGCCTTGATTTCTAACAATCAATTTTCAGGACCAGACGCAAGGTCGTAGATAGAGATAAGAGGATCCAGTAATGAATTTATGACTGATTTGAACGTTGAGTATCATGAAAGAGCTCTGCTAGCAAATTAGAAAAGATTCTATAAAAGATCTGGGAGGGTTGATCAAGGCTCAAGAAAACCATAGACCATCACTAAAAAAACTTGTTTTGCTTGTGGGAAAACTGGTCATTTTCAAAAAGACTGTCCTTCAAACAAAACCTCCACACCATCCTATCCATCCTCAAACAACTCCTTCAACAAACCCAAACCCTACACACCACCCTTCAACCAAACATCTTCCCAACCAACACTGGTAATCATCAAAAGGATTAACAAGGTAAATACAAGGGACTTAAAGCTGAAATGGCTGTCCTAACCAAAAGGATTGATGATCTGATACAATAAAAGGGAAAGAGTGAAAAAGGAAAGAATAAAAGGGAAAGAGTGAAAAGGGTTGATAGCTTTAAGTCCATTTGACTAGGATGAAGAATCTGTGTTCCTCCAAAAGACTGCAAAGGGACCAATAGGATGTAGACACAATTTATGGCAATTGCTGAGGATGAGCCATCAGTTAGGAAGGCTGATGCAAGATATGGCCAATGGGTTGACATCACCATGAAAAAGGTACATAGACTTTTATCTATGACTGATGGTGATGAAAGGAAACATGTTCTAGACTATACTCATGTTGACCTTCACTATGTGGAGGATCAGAGGAAAAACTTGCTTAACAAATTTAATCTTCTTAAACAAGAACTGTCCTTACATAGGTCTGAACTGTGTAACCTAAAAACATATTATGTCCATTAACTATTCTCTTCAAAAATGAAGTCATAGAGTCACTAATAGAAAATGACTCTCTGAAGGATAGAATCTTCTGATCTCAAAAATTTTATTGAAAAATAGACATTAGCAAAGTCACCCTTGGACCAACTGCTCTCTCTGAGTAAGTGCCTAGCACTTTATCATTACGGTAGGAAAGGAAAAGGTAGGAGAAAGGAGAACAACTTCTCAAAAGAAGTTATTTTCACAAAGGCAGATGAATCCTCATCTGAGCTAGCTCTAGAGATTACCTCTGACTTTGAGATCGACTGTGACACACAGGGACCTCTGCCTGCTCTGCCTAAGCTAATTGGGGCAGAACCCTCTGGTACTTCAAACAGTCTTATATCCTTGTCTGACCTGACCTCTAACATGGCTGAACTGACACTAAACAATACTTTTAAAAAGAGTAAAAAATCATCTGATAAAGTGTCGCAGACCTATGTCATGAAGAAGACTGAACCCAAGGTACCAGCTGTCTAAATCTCTTGTTCTGAAAAGAAAGCTAGTCCATCCACATAGCAACTTCTTTTAACTCTGATGGAGGAAGTAAAGGGTATCAAAGATCACATCAAGATCCCTTCAGTCACTTCCTCATCTGGTTCTCAGGCAAGTAGTTCCAAGCCTTCAAAACAAAAGGTCTGGTATGGACCATGTATATACTGTGGGTTAAAGAATCATCTTTCTGATGATTGTTACTCAAAACCCAAGTGTTCTACATGTGGCTCAAATGACCATTTGACCAAAGAACATACAGAATAATCTGCTGTTAAGAGAACCTTAAATAAACTTAAGAATCAACCACCTCTGAAACCCACACCAAAGAACCCCTTTAGGATGTCCAATCCTTCTAGTGAGTAAAAATACTATGGGTCAAATAAACATCATCCTGATAACTGTGAATTCTACAGAGGGTGTGAAATTTATGGGAGCATAGCTCATGAGATAACTGATTGTCCTAAGAATTTAAGAAACAACAAGAAACAAAGGATTACTAACAAGCAATCCACTGAACCCACTGAAAAGTAGGTTCACAAAAGGAACTAATCTGTGTGAAAATGTCTGTGAAGGATTACCTAAAGAGATCTGTATGGTATCTAGATAGTGGCTGTTCTAGACACATGACAGGAGTTAAAAAATATCTTCACAGATATTCAAAGGAGTCTGGTCCTAAAGTGGTTTTTGGAGATGACTCTTCAGGAGACACAGAACGATATGGCTTAGTTAATTGTAATGGAATCACCTTTACCAGGGTTGCTTATGTGAATGGTCTGAAGCATAACTTGATCAGCATCAGTCAACTGTGTGAGGCAAACTTCAAAGTTCTATTTACAAAGTCTTAGGGAACCATCTTTATCCAAATGATGAAGTTGTCCTCATTTCTCCTAGAAGAAGAGATGTCTATGTTATTGATATGTCATCTTTCAATAAAGATAGCAATACCTGTTTCTTTGCGAAAGCTTCACCAAGTGTTAACTGACTCTGGCACAGCAAACTATTTCACCTCAACTTCAAAAACATAAACAACCTTGCAAAACATAACCTAGCCTCTGGCATTCCCTCTCTGACCTTCTCCAAAGACAAAAACTATTCAGTATGTGAGAAAGGGAAGCATCACAGAGCTTCATTCAAAACAAAAAGATCATTTTCCATCAACAAGTCCTTACATCTCCTTCATATGGATTTGTTTGGACCTGTTAAACCTTAAACCATCAGCCATAACAAATATACCCTTGTCATTGTAGATGAGTACTCAAGGTACACCTGGGTATTTTGCCTCAAGAAAAAGAGTGATGCACCTGACTGTATCATTTCTTTTATCAGAAAGATGGAAAACCTCAATGAAGTAAGGGTAAAGGAGCTGAGAAGTGATAATGGAACAAAGTTCAGAAATCACTAGCTGGAAGAATTCTATGATGAAAAGGGTATATCTCGGAATTTCTTATCTCCCTGTACCCCTGAACAAAATGGTGTAGCTGAAAGAAGAAACAAAACACTTATTGAAGCAGCTAGAACTATGCTAAATAGTGCAAAACTCCCTAAACAATTCTGGGGAGAGGCTGTCAACACTGCTTGCTACACTTAAAACAGATCCATCATTGTAAAAAGGCATGGGAAGACAGGCTATGATGTATTCAGAGGAAGATCTCCTGTTATCAGCTACTTCCATGTGTTTGGGTGTCCTGTTCATATTCATAATCACAGGGACCACTTGGGAAAGTTTGATGAAAAGGCTGATGATGGATTCTTCCTTGGTTACTCTCCAGTGGCCAATGCCTTCAGGGTGTTCAACATCAGAAGACAAGAAATGGAAGAAACTGTTCATGTTACTTTTAGTGAAGATGATGAAGCTATTTCTCAATCTAGCATAGAAGGTGATGCAATCAACTTCAATGAAAATAGATCCTTCCTTGATGATGAATTCCTTGAACCTTGGAATAAAGCTACTTAATGCTCTGCCAATATTGAGTACTTTCCCTGCATATCTGCATTTAGAAATATCACTCCAGCTGATTCACTCACTCTTAAGGACTTTGTCTCTTCTAAAGACCCAATTGAATTCACTATTACTAATAATTACCCAGCTCTCAGTGAACCTGATCATCCTGAATCAACTGACAATTTGGAACCAGCTGAAATTCAAGACAATGTCACAAATGAACCAATCAGTGATATTCATCATTTACCCTCAGATGAAGACATCCACCTATCTCCTGTTCCTCAAGACAGATGGTCAAGAAAAAAGCATATTGAACATGTTAACATCATTAGAAAACCTATGGCTGGTATCACAACCAGGAGTAGGGTCAAAGACTCAGAAGCTGCCTCAGTGCATGAATGCTTATATGTTAACTTTCTTTCTGAAATTGAGCCCAAGAAGCTAATTAAAGCTCTAGAAGAGGAGGGGTGGGTTATTGCAATGCAAAAGGAGCTGAATCAATTTGAAAGAAACAAAGTATGGACCTTAGTTCCTAAGCCTCATAGGAAAACCATTATTGGGACTAAATGGATCTGGAAAAACAAGATGGATGAAGAAGGGGTTGTTACAAAGAATAAAGTAAGGTTAGTTGCTCACGGGTATAATCAACAGGAAGGGATTGACTATGAAGAGACTTTTGCACCTGTTGCAAGACTTGAAGCAATTAGAATCTTTCTTGCTTATGCAGCCTACATGGAATTTGTGGTGTATCAGATGGATGTAAAAAGTGCATTTCTAAATGGCAAAATCTCAGAGGAGGTATATGTACAACAACCACCTGGATTTGAAAGCAGTGAATTTCCAGATCATGTGTGTAAATTGGACAAATCTCTGTATAGGCTGAAACAAGCTCCTAGAGCATGGTATAAAACTCTTTCAACATTTCTTATTCAGCACAAGTTTGTCAGAGGTACAATTAACAACACTCTTTTTATTTATAAAACTAAGAGTGATGTCATTATAGTACAGATATATGTAGATGATATCATTTTTGGGTCAACCAGTGTTAAACTTAGTAAACAATTTGCCAAGTTAATGACCAAAAAGTATGAAATGAGTATGATGGGTGAACTAACTTATTTTCTAGGTTTTCAAATCATACAAGATTCCAGAGGAATCTCTATTTGTCAAGAAAAATATGTTAAGGACTTACTCAAAACGTATGATCTAGTTGATTGTGCCTCAGTGAAATGTCCTATGCTTCCCCCAAACAATTTGGGCCCTGATGAGTCAGGGGTCTCTGTTAATGAGACTTTGTTTAAAGGCGTGATAGGGTCACTGATGTACCTCATAGCTAGCATACCTGATATCCAGTTCTTCACATGTCTCTATGCTAGGTACCAAGTTAACCCCAAGGAATCCCACCTTGTTGTTGTAAAAAGAATTTTCAGGTATCTCAAAGGTACTCAAAATCTAGGTCTCTGGTATCCAAAAGGATCAGGCTTTAATCTCAAAGCCTACTCTGACTCAGACTATGCTGGATGCAACCTAGACAGAAAAAGAACCTCTGGTGGTTGTTAGATACTTGAAGGAAAGTTAGTATGTTGGAGTGCAAATAAGCAAGTCTTTGTGGCAATGTCATCAGCTGAAGCTGAGTATGTAGCTGCCGTTGGGTGTTGTGCTCAAGTCCTCTGGATTAAGAGTCAGTTGGCTGACTATGATATTCTCTATGACAAGGTGCCTATATTTTGTGATAATACTAGTGCCATTGCCATATCAAACAATCCAGTGTTGCATTCTAGGACAAAACATATTGACATCAGGTATCACTTCATCAGAGACCACATTTTAAAAGGTGATATTGAGCTTTATTTTGTACCCGCTGATTTGCAACTAGCTGATATTTTTACCAAGCCTCTAGCTGAGCCTAGCTTTACTAGATTGGTAGCTGAGTTGGGTATGCTCAATATTGAAAAACAGGTCTCTGATAAGAAAAAGGCTTTAAGTGATCGTCTGACTTAAATATTAAATGTTTTTAAGGTAACTTAAATGTAACTAGCAAGTTGAAAGACAAACATTCTCAATATTTAATTTGGATATTCTCAAAAAGGCTACCTACTTTCTCAAAAAATGTGGGATTTTATAGTGCACGAAGGGTCATGAGGCCCCACGTTTTGTGACAGTTTTACCACTACGCATTTAATGCGGAATTCAAACTGTTTAATTTTTCATAATTGATAAATATTTTAGTGGTATAAACTTCACTTTTTCACTCACACACATCATTATTCCAAAACCAAAACCTTAAAAACTCCATTTTCATCATCTCACAAATCTTTCAAGAAAACGAAGCAAAACTTTTGTTTTACAACTATGGCTTCTGACTCATCTTCGCAAAATCAACCCAAACAACTCACACCTGCTTCAAACGTCCCTTTTCAAGTTGAAGATTGCACCATCAAATTTAACAATGAGGTTGCCTTGATGAAAACCAACAATGATGCATACAAGCCGTTGCTTCAATTTTTGAAAAACAGCTGTATATCTGTTGCTTTAACCAAACAACCATTATCATACTACTCAAAATTCCTTTGGGAATTCTGGTATACTGCTGAGGCAGATACAGCATCAAAGTCCATCACCTTCACTCTCTCACATTTTGATAAACCAGTTTCCTTCGACCTCAATATGTTTTCCTCTATTATCGGGTTAGATCGTAGTGATGAATTTGTTGATATTCCTCCAAAAGAGATAGTGAAGGCTAGGCTAGCAACTCTGGGACTTGTTGATGAGGATCACCCATCCCTTTTATCCTCTGATCTCATTAACTCGTCTCCGGTGAAAGTGAAATATTTTTCACCGACTTGGAAGGTTCTAATGCAGTACATTGTCAAATGTTTAGGTGGCATGCAGGGATCTCATGATCAGATGAATGTCAACCAGCAAACAATTGCTTACTGCTTGTGCTGGGGGCTCAATATAGATATTGTAGACATTTTGTTTTCTGACTTCATTGCTCATCTTCACCCAGAGGGCAACAAGAATCAAAGAAAACCCAATGTCTGCTATACCAGATATTTATCTCTTGTTAGGTCTTGTTTATCTTGAATCATACATATTGTTCATGAAAGCTTGGAGAGAATAGTAGAGGATGGCAAGTATTCAAATTTCAAATGTTATAAAATGGAGGGAAAAAGGAAAAGTTTATTACAAGGCATCACCTTCTAATGATGATTAGAAGGGGTATTTATAGGAGAAGGAAGGAGGCTTCCCTTCCTTTATTTTTCACTTCTAGTCCCTATTCTTTGGCAATTATGCTATTTCTTACTTTTAGCATAATATACCTTATTACAAACTATTTTTATTCTAAACAAAATAAAGACTAATAACTAAATCACATATTTGACACTTTTTATGAACCTAACAATCTCCCCTTAAGGGTCGATTATTCTGGGCGTTCTCTTCGTGGTCCAAGTGGTTTTCCATTCACATACATCTCCCATCTTCTCATCTGATTTCGATACTTCAATCTTACTTCAATCTCTTCTTCAAACAACTTTAGATACTCAACCTCGTCATTCGTAAGTTCTCTTTGTACATAGCCATACTTAACATCATTATTGTAACTCTTTAAACCTTTAAGTACTCTAATTAATGTTGCATCACAAAACTTATAAATCTCTGAATGTCTCATCACCCTTTTCTCTTTCTTGCTATTCTTATATATGATTCCATGCACGGGCTCATGGATGATGGAGAACATTTTGTGCTTTTAACTCCTGGGAAAGATAATGTTGGTGCAGTAAGATTAACTTTCTGTTGATAACTTTCAATTCCAAGTTGAAAATCATGCACTCTTTCCCATATCACTGAACTTCTAATGAATACTGATAAAGACCATAACAACCCTGTTTCTGCATAATCAGGTACCTTGCCATTTATGATCAGCAAATATATGTCCTCAATATCATTCTTATTAAGATTCTTGTGTTTTGGAACAGATGTTGTTTATGGTTGAGCTGGATGAACATAAAGAATATGTCCAGACATATAACTTCTTACAGACGCATCAACCAGAGAAGGAATGTTAGTATCAATTGCGTTTTGAATTTGTGAGGAAATTTCAGTTTGTAATTTCCCACGCTCTTGTAACATAGCTTTAGCAATCATCTTATCTGTCTCTTCTTTATTCTATTACCTTTCCAAAAGCAGCCCTTTTACAACATACACTAGAACTTGAACTTTAACCTGCTTAGGAACTTGCTTTTTGACTTGCTCCTTGATATGTTTATCTACCATAGTGGGTAGTGATTCAACCATTACTTCCTGGAGATGATCAGCAAGAGTATCAAATGACTTCCTTGACAAGAACTTTGCCTTTAGATGTTCAAACAAATATCCATAACATCCCTATACTATCTTCAATGAAAGAAACTCTTGTTGCATTGAGAACAGAAGCAAGATGTTGGGCTTCTGAGATATAATAGAAGACGGTTTGTGGGTAGATCAACTGGTGTGAGGGTGAACTTGATGATAGTGTAAGTGTAGTATCAGTTACTGTCAGTTCCTAGAGTTTCTCAGTATCCGAAGATACGAGTTCAGTATGAATCCTAGGAGATCTAATTGGTGTAGGGAATAGTATACTCCTAGACTCCTCTAAAATCTTACCTTTCTCCCTTCGCTTTAATTCATATTACTCATCAATCTATTCTGTCCTTTCTTCATTAACATTCACATGTATTACAACATTAGTAATTTCCACCTCTTCATCATTAGTAATCTCCACCTCCAAACTTTCCTTATCACTCTTGGGATCTAACCTAGTGTCGGGAATATTTTGGATTCATCCCATTTTTTTTTTTTTTTTTTCCCCAGGATAGGATTGAACTATCATCAATAAATTCTCTAGTCCTTCCACATTCTTTTCAAATTTTCCACGGTCGCCGCCAAAGTTGCTCGTTAACCAGTTCCACATTTTCTTTAGCTTTTTGGCTCTTTAAACTTTGTGCTCGCAAGACTTACTTGTAATGGGTCTTGTTAAGAAATCATTCTCTGCTTTATCAACAGTTGGCACTGAGCTGGTGGAGTAAGACTGTGGGGGTTTTTGGATCTCCTTTGAGGAATACAAAATGAATCACAGTTGATCATTTTTGAGCACTTGACACTCCTGCATCCATGATAGGGTAGGTGACTAGGGGGCGCTAGGTGTCTTATGCGTTCTTGCGGTTATGACTAAGTCAGAGGAACATCTATCCCAAACACCTCCGCATATATCCGATTATGCTCCGTGTGCTTCATTTCTTCTGAGATCATCTAAGCTGGAATCTTCATTCCAACTTTGTCTTTGCATCTTCCTGAATTAAAGATATTTTTCATTAAATCATCATCTTTCAGATTGTGATACCTGTCTTGAGCATGCCTTGAAATCTTAGGAAAATTAGTCATGTAATGACTAATGATGATCTTAGTAAATCTTGGATAAGGAATCGAAGATGTTGGATGATGAAGAGAATAATGAAGTCCTTCCCATAGTAGCTTAGTATAATCAACATGAATGTTATTGATAAAGCAATACATCAATTGCATTATCTTCAACGGTGGTTGATCCCATCTAGTTACACGTATTGTCAAGCATTTGGAAAATATCTTGCACAATGTTTGCCATGGCTGCAGAAGACCAGTTATCTTAAAGCTTGATGATGTCTTCAGCTCCATTGTAAATCCTAATTCATTTTTGTAGAATGGAACAATGTCTAAAAATGATGGTGGTGGCACGAAACTATCATGATTATTGTCAGTTGCTTGTGTAGGACAGATGTAAGAGTTTGTTGCTGAAGAATGTCATCGGACTGGGTAAGAGAAAACTCTTTCTTGTCAAGCATAAACGTGAGTCTATACTTGGATCTGTATTCCTTTGAAGTATGCCAAAATTTTGCCATATAGATCCATGGTACTGATGAAGAAGCTACAATGCTAAATCGTAATGGATGATTCTTGATGATATTCGTCAGAAGTTTGCTTTCAGGTGGACATTGCACTTGTTTAAAATCAATCTTCTTGTTAGCATTCATAAGATCATATCTTTTGTTTGGAGGACACAGTTCGTCTGAGAACTCTGCTGCATGTTGTTGTATTGTGCCATGTTGAGTACTGATTGAATGAATGGAAATGTTAGTAACAAACAATTCATTTGACTTTATTTGTCGTTTTCACTGTTCTGTTTTGTATATGTTCTGGCCATTCTTTACCATGAACCATCTTTTTGATCAGTTTGTTTCTTATGTGCTCGTACTTGCTTTTTCTAGCACATGCCATACGCTTTATTCAAATTTTTCTTTTGATTTTTTATTTTTGTATGTTCTGGCAATTCTTTTTCGAACACACTTTTGATTTGCTTTTTCGCGTATAGATTTAACTCTCTATGTCTGTTTTAAAATATCCTTGCAAGAAATGCTTTGTGACATGATACTCTTTCAAGAAAGATGAAGATTTCACTTTTGATTTTAATCAAGACACTTTTATGAAAAATTAATGAGAGATCATACATCTTCTTAAAACCGTTTTTCTAAAAGAGTACCATTTTGACACTAACAGATTTTGAGAACTTTTTTAGAAATCTTTAGACAAAAACTTTTAGTAAAATGATAACATAGAATCATTCAATCACAAATCCACAACTGAATGGTCACTCTAAGTCACTCACTCAATCTTTTGTTCATTGCAGAAAATGGTCGAAACCGAACATGACTTAGACCACTTAAACAAATTGAGACTTGGATTTTCAATTCAAAGGTATAAAAAAAATTTCCACTTTCACTTTTTGTCATGAATCCTAAAACAATGTAAACAATAACATCTTAATTCAATAACTTAAATGGGTACACTAAGTCACTCACTACTCATTCTGGTTCATGCAAAAAACGGTTCGAACCGACATGATCTTAGACCACTTAAACAATTACAATAGACATATTTAACCCAAAGTTTAGAATTCATTAAAACTTGATTTCTTTTTCACAATCATTTGATGTTTTCAAAACACATGAGAGACTGATCTTTTTGTTCCACAGACATTCGAGCATTAATCGTCATAAGCATTCAGAAATTATGAGCGCATAAAATTCACAAAGTTCATTGTTACTGTTTTTTTTTTACTTTTTGACATTACCAAATTTGACTTTTTAACATTACCGAGTTTGACTTTTTAACAATTACTGAGTTTCACAATGGAATTTAAAGCTTACTCCTTTTAATCAAACTCGATTCCTTTACCCACACAAAAATAGTCAACAAATCAAATTCGATAAGTACAAACTTCGATAAACACCAAGTACATTTTTATTTTTTTTTTTTTTTTTTTTTTTACCTTTTTTTTTTTTTATTTTTTTTTCTTTTTTTTTTTCTTTTTTTTCCTTTTTTTCTTTTTTTTTTTTTTTTCTTTTTTTTTTTTATTTTTTTTTTTTTTTTTTCTATTTCTCTAGAGTTTCATTCAGCATCGAGTTTATGATCGTAGACCTTTTATGTCACACCCCTAAACGGGGCCTAGTCAGAAACACGTGTCCGAGGGCGTGACGTTATAATATACATCACACAAGATACAAAGAACGACCTCTAAGGGTACGTTTGAAAATCCAACATCGTTGCATTAATTAAAATAGTTAACGTTTGACATAAGTTTAAAGATAATATGTGGAAGCGAATAAAAGTTTTAGAAATTGACAACGAGGTTTAAACAGTAGATAAATAGCGTTTCTTGAAAATCGGCCAATGCATAGGTCGAACCAACATAGCAGCAAAAAATCACAACTAAGCACCTGAGAAAAACATGCTAAAACGGTCAACATAAAGTTGAGTGAATTCATAGGTTTGAATTTAGTATTAAAAGTGGACCACAAGTTCACAGTACGCACGTGACAGTTATAACAGATACAACTTCACATAAAAAGAATGTATTTACTGTTGCACTAAGCTCATGACACCGAAGCTCAAGTTAAAAGGAAGCATTTTATATGCCAAATAGTATTCCACACCCTAAAGGTATCTAACCAATATCACCTATTGACATTCCGACATGGTATATATCCGTTTGTTCAGGACCTCCGAATCTAGTAAGCGCTACTTACTCGGATAGGGATAATTACTCCCAATAGATCTATTTACAACATTCGCGCTCACTTAACCAGTACGGTCGGTTAAGTAATTGACGGTTCATGATAATTCGGGCATTAGTGGTCTATTCGCTACTTAGGCAACACGTAATCAGGAAAAGGAAACGTAAAGTAACTGTGTCCATAGTTTGAAAACAAGCAATGTTTCTCACCCCAAAATTGTAAAGTAAAAGTAGTAAAACATGAGGCTATGAACTCACCTTAGCAAAATGAGCAAATGATAATCACGCAAGTAAAAGATGATATAGAAATCTAGCCGCGACCTAGAATAATAACGCGTCTCAGAAACACGGAAAGTATGCCAAGAATTGCACAATATGTCCATCACCAAAATACATCCTTGTGTGTTTGCTTTAGTTTGTTTAACAAAACATGACGAAATAAAATCATATAGTTCTTCGTTAAGTTTCAGCGTTTAACCAAAAATTACTATTTTTAGAAAGTTTCTATTTTAGGAAAGTTTTTAGTTTCAGGACGTTATTATCGTCCCCTATATTCATTAAGTTTCCATAATTCAAAACGCACTAACTAGCCTTAATCACTTAACTTCTAAGTCTGTTCCGCTAAATTCTTACCAAACTTACTATTTTTAGTAACTTTATCGCTTTTCCCAAAATATGCTAACGGCGTCTTTAAATGATACTAATCAATAGGTATGTGTTACTATATGTTTTGCTAGTGTTTAGAAAGTCCAAAAATGTCCGAAAGTGTCCGAAAACTCATTTTACTATTCACATCAGCACACTATTCATCCGGTTTTGTCAAAAAATATTTCAAGTTTCATTTGGCTATAACTTGGTCGTTTTAAATCCAATTTTAATGTGCGATATATGAAAAACTATCTATTCGAAACGAGCTCTCCAAAAACTACTTTTACGCCTAATGAAAACATTTTTAGGTCGACCAAAACCTCAAAACAAATTTGGGACAGCAAGCACTTTTTGTCAAAAATACAACCAAAATCCACCCAAACTTCACAATAGTGCCTAATCTAGCCTAATCTCCATTCACAACTAATCCATAACAAAACCACACCTATATCTAACCTAATCCCCTCGTTTCTATTATTGCAATACTCATCAACTCTCATCTCACCAAGAACATAATAATTTAACTAGTAAAATAAAGTAGGGGATCATTATTATGAAATCTTGTCTTTAAAATCTTTTCAAAATTGAAACCCAAACATATGGATATTTGGATCTTGAACATATAAGAAGAATATAGGAAAAACCACAAAGAAAGATTCAAGATATTTACAAGAATGAAGAACAAGAAGTAATAACACAAGATCTATACCCAAAATCATATATCTTAAAAACCCCCAAATGTATACACAAACCCTAATTTGTAGATCTTGAAAATACTTGGAATCAAAAGAAAACCTTCTTGGAATAACCTTGGATCTTGATAAAATGAAGTATGGAATGTGTGAATCTTGGTAGAAATCAAAAGTATGGATTGTGTGTGTGTTAGTGTGTGCCGTGGGCAAGGAGAGCAAGAGAGGGAGAAAAAATGTTTTTGGTGAGGCAAGGAATGTATGAAATGACCTAAGTCTTGCAAAGTGAGGTTTATATAGTGTGTGAACTAGGGTTTAGGATATTTTTGGAACTAGGAATGGGTGACTAGCAAAAAGAGTGAACCAAGGACCTCATGGTCCTTGTGGTTCGTCCGATGTAGGCCAAGGAGGGGGGGGGGAGTTCAAGCAAAGCAACTAGCCATGGTTCCATGTTTAATTCAAATTCCATAGTGCTATAGTGGTCCAAGGGTATACATGTGAAGTGTAAGAGCCTTTGGCTTGTAGTGAGGATAAAACAAGCATGTCACTATCCCTTCTTAATGCATGCATGTGATGGTGTTTTGTCTTGAAAATTCAAAAGATGCTCTTGATTTATTTAAGTGTGTGTATGCGTGTGTTTTGAGTATAGGGGGAGGGATGAATGAAATTTTTGGCTTAACAATATGAGATGGACGATAACTAAAGTTTACACGAAAAGATTTCGAGTTTCCGGGGTTCCGTTAGGTCAAAAACGCGAAAAACGCAATTTAGACAATAAAGCGTAAAAATAAATATCGGGAGTGATCGTAAACTACAAAACACTTAGAAAAGATAAAATAACTCATATAATATCTAAACTAATGAATATCCGATGCCGAAACGCGTCCGATGACGTTTTTCAGATTTACGCGGGTTTACTTCCCGGTAAACCGCCAGATTCAAACGTAACGTATAAAAGTCAAAAATAATTGTCGGAAAAGTTTAAAATATTGACCGGAAATTCTTGGGGTGTGACATTCTTCCCCCGTTAAAGAAGCTTTGTCCTCAAAGCTTAAGACGTGGACGAAGGGTTAACGAAAAGATGAGGGTACTTTTTCTTCATTTGGTCCTCGCGCTCCCAAGTAAACTCGGGCCCTCGTCTCGAATTCCATCAGACCTTTACGATTGGAATGCGGCTTTGCTTCAGCCGTTTAACTTCTCGATCCATAATTTCAACTGGTTCTTCAATGAAATGGAGCTTGTCATCAATCTGGATCTCTTCTAACGGAATAGCTAGGGGTTCATCTACGAAACACTTCTTCAAATTGGAAACATGAAAGGTACTATAAACTTGGCTTAACTGCTCTGGAATTTCAAGTCGATAAGCAAGCGTTCCCACTTTAGCAATAATCCTAAAAGGTCCTATATAACGAGGGTTCAGCTTCCCCTGTTTGACAAAACATATCACCCCTTTCCATGGCGACACTTTCAACATAACCTTGACTCCAACCTCAAATTCTAATGGCTTACGCCTCCTATCGGCATAGCTCTTCTGCCTATCTCAGGCAGCTTGAAATCTCTTTTTGATTTGAATGATCTTCTCAGTTGTTTCGTGAACAATTTTCGGACCAGTAAGCTAAGCGTCCCCAACCTTAGCCCAACAAATAGGCGATCTACATTTTCGGCCGTAGAGAGCTTCAAACAGTGCAGCCTTGATACTAGTGTGATAACTTTTGTTGTAAGAAAACTCCACCAAAGGTGGGTGTCTATCCCAACCTTTCCTAAAATCCATCACACAAGCACGTATCATGTCCTCTAAAGTCTGGATGGTTCTTTCACTTTGACCATCAGTTTGTGGATGGTAAGCCGTACTTATATCCAATTGAGTACCTAGGGCTTCATTTAACGATTTCCAAAAATGAGAGGTAAAATTACTGTCTCGATCAGAAATAATCGAAACTGGCACTCCATGCCTCAAGACTACTTCCATCAAGTATTGTCTCATCAACTTCTCCATTGAGTCGGTTTCCTTCATTGGCAAGAAATGAGCAGATTTTGTAAGTCGGTCAACAATTACCCAAATTATATCTTGACCAGTTGATGTTTTTGGTAACTTAGTTACGAAATCCATAGTAATGTTTTCCCACTTCCATACTGGGATCACGGGTTGAACCAACAAACCAGATGGTTTTTGGTATTCGGCCTTGACTTTGGTACAGGTCAAACATTTACTGACGTAGCTGGCAATCTCAGCCTGCATATTCGGCCACCAATACAGCTTCTTTAAATCTTGGTACATCTTGTCTGATCCAGGATGTACCGAATACTTTGACTTATGCGACTCATGCATAATCAACTCTCTTAAGTCACCAAAACAGGGTATCTAACTTCTCCTATTTAAGCATAACGTTCCATCAGTACGCGGTTCTAGCTTCTTAATCATACCACACAGATCTTTTGTTCCATAATTCTCCTCCTTTATCGCCTTAACCTAAGCTTCTAAGATCTGCACAGGGAGGTTCAGACCAATCATCAAAACTAAAGCTTGAACTCGTAGTGGCTTATTCCGTTCCTTTTGGCTCAAGGCATCCGCCACCACGTTCGCTTTTCTTGGATGATAACGAATCTCGCAGTCGTAGTCACTCAACAGCTCTAACCATCTACGTTGTCTCATGTTTAACTCTTTCTGATCTAGAATATGCTGCAAACTCTTGTGATCAGTGAACACAATGCACTTCGTGCCGTACAAAATTGTCTGCCATTTTGAGGAGCAAACATCACAGCTCCAAGCTCTTAAGTCATTGTGTGTAATTCTTTCTCATGAAAGCTTACTGTTGGCGTGATGTACGGTAGGCTATGACCTTCTCCCTTTGCATCAAAACTGCGCCCAATCCTTTACGAGAAGCATCACAGTAAACCATGAAGTTTTCACTACCTTCGGGTAAATCCAAAATCGGTGCACTACACAACTTCTGCTTCAACAGTTGAAATGCAGCTTTTGCCTTTTCACTCCAATCAAACTTCACGTTCTTTTGAGTCAGCTTCGTCATAGGCTTGGCAATTTTTGAGAAACCTTTGATAAATCGTCGGTAATTGCCAGCAAGACCTAGAAATTGACGAATCTCTGTCGGAGTCTTAGGTGATGCCCAATCCTTGATTGACTCAATCTTAGCCGGGTCCATGTAAATGCCCTCACTATCAATCAAATGACCAAGAAATTGTACCTTCGACAGCCAAAATTCACACTTCGAAAACTTGGCGTACAATTCCTCCTTCTTAAGTAACTTCAAAATTAACTTAAGGTGTTCTGCATGCTCCTCCTCGCTCTTGGAGTAGATCAAGATGTCATCAATAAAAATGATCACGAATTTATCTAGGTACGGTTTGCACACCCGATTCATCAGATCCATGAATACCGCCGGTGCATTGGTCAGTCCAAACGGCATCACTTAAAACTTATAGTGACCGTAGCGTGTCCTAAAAGCTGTCTTTGGAATGTCTTCCTCTCGAACTTTGAGTTAGTGATAACCAGATCTCAGGTCGATTTTAAAGTAGACTCTTGATCCTTGCAGCTGATCAAACAAGTCATTGATTCTCGGAAGTGGATATTGATTCTTCATAGTCAGCTTGTTCAGCTCACGGTAATCGATGCATACCCGAAAAGATCCATCTTTCTTTTTGACAAACAAGATCGGGGCTCCCCAGGGTGAGGAACTCGGTCTTATAAATCCCTTGTCAGAAAGTTCTTGTAATTGACTAGACAATTCTTGCAGTTTTGTCGGTGCTAATCTATATAGAGCTCGTGCTACAGGTGTAGCACCAAGGACCAAGTCGATTTGGAATTCAACTTGTCGCGTAGGCGGTAATCTAGCTAAGTCCTCTGGAAGGACCTCCGGAAAGTTCCGTACAGTCGGCACGTCCTCAAGTCTCTTCTCCTCTGACTCGTTCTCGATTTCCTTCTTCGTTACTCGTGCCAGAAAAATTAGGCAACCTCTCTCAATATATTTCTAAGTTTTAGTGCACGATATAATGCTCAACTTCCACTTCTCCCTTCTACCGCCTCCATCACCTTAGACTATCAAAACTTTATCTCCATAGGGAATCCGCACGACCTTCTCATCATAAACGATCACCGCATGATGGTTCGCTAACCAAATACATACCGATGAATGCGTCAAAGCTTCCAAGTTCTACTAGCATTAGGTCAATATTGAATGGTTGACTATAAATTTTTTCTAATCGTACAACCTCTAAGCACGGTATTGGTTTTAGAAATTCTTACGTCAGCTAATTCGACAGTATAGCTAACGTCTTAAGTATCAAGGGTTATATCAAGCAAAGTACTAAATGTAGTCGATACGAAACTTTTATCGGCACCCGAATCGAATAGTATGAAAGCATAAAAAAGTAGTGAGAAGAAACGTACCTTGACGGACATTGAATTGGGGTTCGGCAATCTCCTCCACTAAACCACATATGCTTTCCCTCTTGCTTTACCAACTCCATTCTTGTTTCCAGCCTTGTTTCCATGGTTTTGATCCTTAAACTTTGGGTAATCACTTCTGTAGTGTCCTTGCCTTCCACACTCAAAACAAGTTATGACCCTCTGATTCACTACTTGACCCCTTTGAGTTGAAGTAGTGGAGATTGTAACCTTACAATCCTGGGTCAAATGCCCAACCTTGTTACACTTCCCACATCTCATTGTGTATGGTCCTTCATGGTGAAGCTTACACTTGTTACAGAAAGGCAACAGTCCATTATATGGTTTCTTCTCATTGTTGTCAGCCGTATAGGCTCTTGCCACATTCTGACCTCCTACATTTGGCCTCTTGAATGGTGGCTACTATCCATGGTTATCTCTTTGATTGACCTCCAATCTTCTTTTGTTTTTAGTATTTTTCACAACATAACCTTTCAACTTTTGGTCCATTAAGTTGTTAGCAATTCTAACAACATCTTGGAGTCTCGTAGGCTCTACAGCAATTACATTACCCTGGACATTATCCGGGAGACCTCCAATATACCTCTCAACTCAGTCCTCTTCCTCATGAACCATCTTGGTGCACAACATAGTAAGCTCTTGGAATCTCTGAGTATAAGCAGCCAAATCATTGTTCTTTACAGTTAAGTTCTACAGTTCAGTTTCCATTTTCTGAATCTCATTCCTTGGACAGTACACTTTAGTCTTTAGCTTCATGAGCTCTCTCCATGACATGGAAAATGCAGCCTTAGTCCCAATGGTCCTCTTGTGTGAGTTCTACCAAGTTAGTACACTGTTCAACAAGGTGCAAGTAGCATACTTAACTTGGGACTCCTCTGGGCAGTTTCTGATATGGAACACTATTTCTATCTTCTCAAACCATCTTATCAACCCAACAACTCCTTCCATTCCCTTAAAGTTGAGTGGTTGACACTTCATGAAGTCCTGATATGTGCATTCTCTAGCAACAGGTCTATCACCTCTACCATTCTCATTTGGATTTCCATTTCCACCATTCCCATTCTCACCATCTCTATTATCGCCGTCACTGCCATTTTGGCTTTGATTCTCAGCCTCGAGAGCATTGGCGGCACGAGTCGCCTCATGAGCAGCCAACTCTTCTTCCACATGTCGGTTAACGAGTTTTTCAATTGCTTCAGGGGTCATACCAGAGCGAGTGATAGTTATTGTTCTATGTCACAAGACATAACACTTGATGAGATCTGATATGAGGTATAGCCATTTTAAATGGTAAATAGGGTTTATATAGAAAAATACAATAGAACGTGTTTTGCCAGAACAAGTAAATAACAATATAGATGAATACGCGAGAGAATCAAAAACAACGCTTTTCATTTCCGGAATAAAATGCATACATTCAGTCTATAATAAATCAAGAAGGTACACGATTTACGTTTTTCTACTGCCAACATCTAGACCTAACCATCAGTCTATCAACATACGATTCCATCCTCCTAAGTCTCCTCCGAGTATCATCACGATCCTTACGAACCTAATGAAACTCCTCCTGTGAAAGTGCCATGTGCCAACGAATACTGTCAATCCGATCTCTTTATATACTCAACATAGCTTGAACCTTTAGGTACTCCAATCTCAAACTCCCAATCCTCTCATCCAAACTAGCTCGCTCTCAACTAGCTACCAACTGACTAGTCTCCAACTGTCTCTGAGTGGTCTCAATCTTAGTAATCCTATCAATACGAACCTCTGACATTTCTTTCTTTTATAAAGTTCACTTTCTGTAGACTCAAAAACATCTTTCATTTCTTTTATATCCCTTTGAAATAGTTTCCTAAAGAATTCAAAATAGAACTGCAACTCGTTAACAATCGGTTTGACTTGATCTTGACAAAAATCATTTAGTTGTATTTCTTCAGGAGATGTGTAAAAAATGCTTGCTCTTTTACAATTCTTCTGAATTAACTCAGACAACGTTTGAAACAACTTTTCATTTTATCTAATTGTATGATCAAATGTGACTCACTCGGCATTGATGCCGGGACAGAAGAAGTTGCATTTGAAGTCTTGTCATAAGGAATAAAAAAAGATGGAAAATATTTTTGCTCAGCAGAAAGTTCTTTTTAAGAAAAAAAGTCTTTATAAAGAGCATTTATTTGTTTGTAATCAATTGTCTAACAATTCTGTTTGTTTGCAACAGCAATTGGATCATTTATTTTTTCTTTCATTTTTTGTTGGCTTTTGGAAGCATCATCAAGAGTGTCCTCAGTATCTCTAACATTCAAAGGAATTTCTGAATTACTCAGACTATAGGCAAGATATAACTTTGGACATTGAGAAATTGCTTGCTTGAGTGTATAAGGATTCGGGTACCCCAAACCATGTTTTAATTGCGGATGATACATAGATAATGGTTGGCCAGCATAAACATTCCTTGTAAGGAATTTCCAAGTTTCAATATTAGATCAACATTCTTTTTAAGTTTGGCCTCGAGATCTAGAATAGTGTCATGATAACGAATCCCTCATTTTCATCATTGGTCTTTTAAAATTTAAATGAGTCTTTTGAAGTTCCTCGCACTTTTTTCGCTTGTAATCAGTGCAGCTAATCTAATTTATTCGTTGTTTTGCTAGATCTCGAATTGATATCTCGAGCACAATGAAATTGAGACTGAGCTTTGTAGATTAAAATGTTTTGCGTTATCTTCGCAGCCTCATATAATTTGTTGAGATAATTGTTATCCCCTTTGATGTTTTCCAAAACCCAAACCCTTTCCTTATACATCTCAAGCTGACTAGTCAAAGTCGTGTTTTGTTGTTGGACTTTTTGAGCAAATAATTGTTGTTTCTCAGCTTCCTTATATGCATTTCTAGCTAGTTGCTTCTATCGCTAGAAGGGTCGTCGGAAATGGTGTAGTCTTTTTCAACACGCTGCCAACATTTATTAAACATTTCCATTTGGTTTCGTCAAGAATATGTAATATTGCTATCAATTTGATCATCACAATGATACTGTAATAATTGTAGTATGAATTGGGATACATTTGTTCTTTATTCATTTGATAGAGAAGGACTTATACACTCACTTATAAAATGGGGAATCGTAGCTTGGCCCATCAATAGAAGTATTATTGGCTGGTTAAATTCTGGCCATTAAACATATGTTTGCACTGAGTTCTTTAGTTTCTTCCATCCTTGAAGCATCAGCGAGATAGAAAATTCATTTATGTTCATCGGTAGAAAGTACTCCAGCTTCATCTGTTTGCAGCAAACATTTGTCCATGACAGTTTTCGAATCCTGAACTCTTGGCTTTGGACAATCTTAGCATAATGCCCTTTCCGCACTACAGTTGTAGATTGATTAGTTGAAGTATTCCTAAGACGAAGTTCGAAGAGTCCTTTGAACATTTTCGGTCTCATTTTGAGCATTAGATCCCTTAACAACTTCCTCTTGAACATAAGCTCGTCTAGTATTTCTTCTTGTATTACCAGGGTTCCTACTTTGAATATTCACCCTATCTCCTTGGATGAAGTACGAAGACGATTATTTGTTGGATTAGAGAAATTTTTAGTAATGGCTCGAGCAAGTAACAACATTGCAGAGGCTAGAGGATCTTTAAAATTGGTTTGAACATCATCCTACTGGTACTCATTGTCATAATCAACCACAGACGTAGGATGCATTACATAATAAGATGAGGTATTTCTAGAAGATGAACTCGTGTGTGCTACTAGAGCCAAAGGATCATGAGACTTTTCTAACTTCTTTGCCCATGATGCATTAACCAGTTTCTCAAATTGCTGAAGGTAATCAAAGAGATCATCAAACGAATCCACTGTCAAACATTTAGCAAGACGAACTTGGGTGACATATTTCAACCATTCCAGTTGCAAGCTATTTAGGAACTTTGTGTTAACTGTGACAATTGGAAAAATCATTTTATTTCGTTCCAAATCATTCATTAACTGAGCAAAGCGGTTGTAGACAGAAACAAGTGCTTCCCCTAGTTTAGCAACAAACTGATCAAATTCGTTCGTAAAACAAGTTTCTCTGTCAACTTGGTTTTTATAGTGCCCTCATCCAAACATTCACTCATTTCACATTTTCCTTGGCCGTAGTGCCAAGCATCACAGAGTTGTAAATTTCATTTGGAATAGAAAGTAGAATCAGATTCATGAGCTCAATTTCAGCATCATAGTGCAATAATTCATCACCTTGTAGATCTTCTGCAGTCTGCAGTGTTGGTAATGTCGGACAGGAGGAACAACATTTGAAACTAATAAGGACCTCATCAAGTGATTTGTTAGCCTTCTCTATTTTCGATTTATGTATCGTCTAAATCTACTTGCCCATGGTATATAACTACCCCTTTCAAGCATGGGAGGCCTAGTCTCAGAACCGGCATCAGCGAGAGATTGTTGATATATTTTGGATGTTGACATTACGTATGATTCAAAGATTGGATCTTTGTAGACGAAAATGAGTGATATTTGTGAGAAAAATCCCAAACTCGGTAACAGTTGTCAAATTCGGACAACACTGTTCTCGGATAACAAGTAGTCTGAAACTCGGTATACTTCTTGGACAGAACTAAAACTCAGACAAAGACTACTATCAAACTCGGTAACAGTAAAACGTATTAAACTCGGAAATCCACTTAATCCCAGAAAATCGTATATCTTTTTTAGTCAAAAAATCGATTTATCAAATCGATAGAACACGAGATTTGAGAAAATCCTTTGATTATGGAGTGTAATCAATACGACAAACTCGATATAACCAAAATTTATTGATGAGTGGATAATCCAGAAACTCTTATAAGCATCAAAAGTCTTTGATAAGACCCGAATTTGATTTACACGTTTAACAATTGCCGAATTTGTATTTTGAAAACACAATTCATGATGAAACCGTGAAATTTTGATGTTTTAACACTTTGTAAGCTAATTTCCAAGATTAAATCACTAAATCCTTTTTCACACTTTTCGATAAAACTGAAAATGTGTGAATACTTATGAAACTCGATAGACAACCGAGGTTATGAATAACCACCTAATATACGTTTTTCGACTCTCCCCCAATCGTATATATCTATTACAACACTTTTCTATCGAAATTGAAGTAATAGTGATACTCAAACATCCGAAAATGTAAAGAAATGATCCGAGAATACTAAAACCCCTTCCGAGAATGGTAAAACAATTTCAAGAATGCAAAATCCATAGTAATTCGTCACGTCAAAATTCCTTGGATATCGATAATGTTTAATTACTCAAAATAGCTGCCAAAATACAAATCAAAAGATCAAAAATTTCAATTGAATCCTCCGAATTACATTGTATGGTACTCGAACGTGTAACAATCCACAAATCAAATTACTCTAATTCTCTAATGGCATATGATACCACTTGTTAGGTCTTGTTTATCTTGAATCATACATGATCATCAATGAAAGCTTAGAGAGAATAGTAGATGATGGCAAGTATTTAATTTTCAAATGATATAAAATAGAGGGAAAAATGGAAAAGATTATTACAAGGCTTACCCTTCTAATGGTGATTAGAAGGGGTATTTATAGGAGAGGGAAGGAAGCTTCCCTTCCTTTATTTTTCTAATGTTTCACTTCTAGTCCCTATACTTAGGTAATTATGCTATTTCTTTTAATAAACCTTATTACAAGCTACTTTATTCTAAACAAAATAAAGACTGTAGGTCCTTGGTTTATAGGATCTGACTAGCCTTTGTAAGACGATAGATAACTTGGAGAAAATTCCAAAAATTAACTATAGGGAGACACTAGACTATGAAAGAATCAAAGTGTTTAATGCGGAATCTTAAACACAAGAGTAAAGAGAAATTGACATAACTAATTTACTATAAAGCTCTATGCTTCTATTGATATTTCTCAAACGTTGTAGTACATAACATTGTGCCTTAGGGTTCCTCTTATACACAATGGAAACCCTAATGGGCTTTACAACCGTGTCAAAGGATAATACATATCCTTTCCTAAGATATCTCCTAAGATATCTCTAAGATAACTATTAACTATTACTATTCTGTTTCATAAACAGACTTAACTTATGAAACAGAATTAACTGATGACCAGTACTAAACTTTAGTACTGCTAAGACTCCGTACTAACTTAGTACTGCCAGTATTAACTTAGTATTGCCTAGTATTAACTCAATACTAACAGACCTAACTATTACTACCAGACTTAACTGTTATACTACCAGTATTAAGTCTGTTACAATCTATTTTCCCAACAATCCTCCCCTAACTTGATCTTCACTTGTGAACTTCAAGTTCCTTCAAAACATTCTTGATCTTTACTTTAAACACATTAAGCTTTCTATGGATGTTGTAAATAGAACTCTTTAAGTTGTTCTTGATCTGCAACACTTCAAATCATCTCTTTTGATCTTAGCAGCAACTATTCTTCAAAGCTCTTTAGCAATCCATCATCTCAGCAACATTGGACAATGTATGTACATCATATAATAAGGTTTCAGTCTATTCTCATCACTTCCCAGAGTGTGTTAACTACTGTGAGAGGTGAATCATTCAAAATTTTAAATGGATTTGATGTCTCTTTACAGTTAGTCATTAACTTTGAGTAGTCAGTCCTTTGGCACAGAAAGGTGTATGTCCATGGTTAACTGAAAACCATTTCAACTCTCCGTACTTGAAACATGGTGAGTCTGAATACCATATGGTTTTTGGCAAACCATTACAAGCCATAAACGATTTGATATGCCTTTACTATACCGTTTGCTCAGGGCTAGTCAATCCTTTGGCACCTAGAAAGGTATAATTCCATGGTGGAATTGATAACCATGTCAGCTCTTTGTACATGGAACTTGGTGAGTTGATATCACATCCAACTTTTTGGTTTACTCGTAAAGTGTCAACATCTATATGGATTTTCAATTTGTAATTTACCAAAAGCCATTAATCTTATGGACTAGTTATGGTTTTTCCACAGCCTTTACCACAAGCCATAACTTTGTTGGGCTAGCCAACTCTTCACTTAAACAGATATGGTGTACCCCCCCCCCCCCCTGATGAAAACCATACAACTTATTTGCAAGTTGTCAACCATAGAACGGATTTGAGAAGTCTTTACCAAGAGCCGTTTGCTCCTGGACTAGCCAGTTCTTATGTTGATTAGACATGGTGAACTGATAACCATTTGTTGTGTTAGTGCATAGCACCTTCACCAAGTGTTATCCTTCTCATCTCTATCCTAGATTTTCAACTCTCCAGACTTCACTACTTTCTAATACCAGCTTGTTTTTCCATCCTTTTCAACATTCTATAGCAATCTTCATCTGGCTTTCCTCCTTGTAGTTTCTTATCCAGCATGGTTTTGCACATCTCAGCAGATAATGGATATGTTCTTTCACTTAACATATATACATCCATTGACTCTAAGTTCAAGCAATGTACTCTACAAGACTCATAATACCTCCAACTTAAGATCTTTTGCTGTCCTACTTCACTCCATATAGGATCTGTACTAAGAGGTTCTTCAAACATAATTCTCAACATTTCGCCAAGAAATCTGCCTTCTCAACTCATCTCTGGTCCATCCATCCAATCTATCATCACAATCTATAACTCGTAAGATTCATCTCTAGAATGTATAGACTGTTCATCATAGCACGTAAGAATTAATACTTACCCAAAACTTTATCTTGTTTCATCTTCCCTAAACTATTTGGTACATCTTTTTTCCTTGCTTAATAATCTTATAGGTAGCTATACTAGGTGTTTTCATAGCTACAGGAACATGATTAATTGGAGTTTTAGTACTTGTGCCAGAATCATCTTGTTCACTATCTTCATCTGAACCTTCAGGGTTCCTTGCCATCTGTTTTCTTCTTTTTCCAGACTTCTTGGTTGGTTCATCAACCATTGCTTCATCATCTTTATCCTTGCTTTCAGTCTTTTTGATTCTTTGATATGAAGCTGCCGTTCACCAAATATTTCAAGCTAGCTGTTAGTTGGCTTCAAAAAACTTATTGGTGCAAAAGGGACTCAAACCTGTTTTCACAAGCTTGTCAAATTCTCCCTTGACTTCTTCAAAACTCAACTTCTTCAGCTGAGATAGCTTCCATGTCCCTTGATTCTTTAAGTAATTCATCATATAGGTCTTCAGCTGTGATAGGCCAAAAAAATTTAGAAAAATCTACGTTTTGCTACTGATTCAAAACTACCAAAATTTTCTAACTCTAAACCATCCCAAGACTCATCCAAACGACTACTTATCTCAAAGCAATGCCACAACATACCTTAGAAACATCATCTACAGCCAATATACCATATGTACATTATTAAACAATAGCCAAAACATATCAAGCACAAGCATGACTCAAAGAATCAAAATCAAAGACATCCACTTCCAAAAAAATTAAACAACAATTTAAGGTTTTTAAGGATGACTTACAACATAAAATGGATGAAAGAAAAGGATCAAACACAACCCTTAGATGGGTGTGTAGGGGCTGTCGAATCCATAAGGAGCAAACCAAAACTAAATCAAACCTTTTAATATACCCAAACCTTCTAAAATCAAACCCTTGTTACTCCAATATGCGTTAATTAAATCAAAACCCTAAAACCACAAAATCTTTAAAATCAAAAACTTGAGAAAAACCAATTGCATGTGGTTTAATCTTTAAAAGGATGATGGGGGTTTATGTAGGAATGATTTGAGAGTAGATTGGAAGAGATTTATTGATTGTTGACGGTGGTTTTGGTGTTTTTCTTGTTGTTGTCGTCGTTCATAGTAAGAGGGGAGAGGGAGAACACATATTTTTTTGATATATTGTGATTGTGTGTGTTTTTAGAAGGGTCAAACCCTTATATACTTGGTCAATTTGACTAGTTAGTTTCAGAAAAGTTAGATAAGGGTGTTTGTTTTCTGTTTGAATATTCAAAATTAGTTGCGGGACAAACGGGGAATACTTCAAAACTTTTTTCTTGTTCTTCAATTGGCCATACATACATCAAAAATTGAGTTTTGAATATTATAAACTCTACAGTGGGATAGACAGATCAAAGCTTCGAGAGTTTAGTAGCAATATTGCTACCAAATTATCCCATCCACCACCTTATAGGCTACTTATACAGTGCAAAAGATGGTGGACTAAAAATCGCCATTGGGGTGTGAAGAAACTTTTCCAAAAGGTAAAGGTTCCATCAGTAGGATACCCTATTTGCCCCATTCCCTCAAAAAGTTCATCATTTGGCAACATTGTGATTCCTGTGGCGTCTTCTAATTGAAGTGATTCCCTAATTGACGCCTCAGAGATTGTGTACCTTATGGTATCAATGGTTGCATTAATTTCTAGAGACCCATCAACTTTAGTATTGGCAGTAGCACTTTGCCAAAACTGTTTTACAAGGGAATCATAGATAGTTGGATTAGTAGTTAAGGCATACCTGAGGTTGGAACCTCGAAGAAAATCCACTATCTCAGCAAACCCTGCACTCTCGTCAGGCTTGCGCAAAAACCCCACTTGATTGTGTTTGTCACAATACTTTAATTGAGCCATTGGACAATCGTATTAATGTACTTGGGTTTTGATGCGATTGAAATTGTAGATGCTGGTAACAGAACTCTTGACTATTTTCGTTATAAAGGAAATTTTTACTTTGCAAAAAGGAGATAGCAATAAAAAGAAAAGTATGAAAGAGAAATCAAACTTTATCTATATATAGCTTCTCTGTTGTACGACTATTGCGCCGTAAAAATCTCTAACGGTAACATTTAAACAGTGATAAAGCAGAAAAAGTCAAATTTCCCGCAACCAGCATTAACAATAACCTACCAGTATTAACAATTTACACTACCAGACTTAATTTTGGTCAAACAGAATTAATTAAGAGTCAACCCGAATTAACTCTTTTTCAACCAGAATTAAATATGTATGAAAAATGTACAACAGTTAAAAACCTTGGCACTCCTCCCTTTCATCCATGCTATGCCTGCAAAATTAGTCGAAAACAAAGAAAAATATACTGCAAGAAATTGTATAAACAGAATTAATGAAAACTAACTACCCGAATTAACTCTACTTAACTACCAGTATTAATATGACATAACTACCAGTAATTTGTCACAATATTTTAATTGAGCCATTGGACAATCGTATCAATGTACTTGGGTTTTGATGCGATGAAAATTGTAGATGCTGGTAACAGAACTCTTGACTATTTTCGTTATAAATGAAATTTTTACTTTGCAAAAAGGAGATAGCAATAAAAAAAAGTATGAAAGAAAAAAAAAAGTCAAATTTCCCGAAACTAGCATTAACAATAACCTATCAGTATTAACCATTACACTACCAGACTTAATTTTGGTCAATCAGAATTAATTAAGAGTCAACCCGAATTAATTCTTTTTCAACCAGAATTAAGTATGTACTAAGAATTTACAAAAACAAAAACCTTATTACTCTTGCCTTTCATCTGCACATCCATGCTATGCCTGCAAAGATTAGTCTAAAACAAAGAAAAACATGCTGCAAGAAATTGTATAGACAGAATTAATAAAAACTAACTACCCGAATTAACTCTACGACCAGTATTAAGAGGACATAACTACCAGTATTAACTACCAGAATTAACTCTACTTAACTACCAGAATTAAAAGGACATAACTACCAGTATTAATAGAAACTTAACAAACAGTATTAATGATAATTTAGCTACCAGAATTAAACAGACTATACAACTAAGCCTCCCCTTAAATGTTGCTATGGGTTGATCATACCAATGCTAACCACCAAGTAATTAAACCGTGGTCCATCAAACGGTTTGGTCAACAAGTCAGCTACATTTAAGTCTGTGTGAATTTTCTCCACACTTATGAGCTTCTTCTCATAACAATCTCTTATGAAGTGGTGACGAATCTCGATGTGCTTTGTCTTGGAGTGATATACAGGGTTCTTCACAATGCAGATTGTGCTTTCATTATCAATGTGGATTTTGGTATTCATGAAATTGAAACCATAGTCCAGCAATTGATTTTGAACCCACAATACTTGTCCACAGCAATTTGCAGCAGCTACATATTCAGCTTCAGTTGTTGAAGTGGCCACAATTGTCTGTTTCTTACATTGCCATGAGATAAGTCTTTGTCCAAGAAATTGACAACCACCTGTTGTGGATTTCCTGTCAAGGTTGGACCCACCATAGTCACTATCAGAGAATGCTTCCAAGTCAAAGGGTGATTCCCTAGGATACCATAAGCCCAAGTTTGGTTTGCCCTTGAGATACTTGAAGATCCTCTTGACAGCATTGAGATGAGAAGTCTTTGGAGTTACCTGAAAACGTGAACAAACACATACTGCATACATAATATCAGGTCTAGAGGCAGTTAAGTACATAAGGGAACCTATCATGGATCTGTACAAGTGTACATCCACATCAAAAGCTTCCTCATCCTTTGTCAAAGGCAACTTGGTCTCCATGGGTGTGATTGCAGCTTTCACATTTACAAGATCAAATTTCTTGAGTATCTCAGCTACATACTTGTCCTGAGATATGAAGATTCCTCCCTTGTTCTGCTTGACTTGTAGACCTAAGAAAAATGTGAGTTCACCCATGGAACTCATTTGAAATCTGCTTTGCATCAAGGCTTCAAACTCATCACACCAAGACTTGTTGGTAGACCCAAAAATGATATCATCAACATACACTTGAACCAACATGATATCCTTTTTGTTCCTTCTAATAAATAAAGTCTTGTCAATTGTGCCCCTTTTGTATCCATGCTTCTCTAGAAATGTGGATAGAGTAGCATACCAAGCTCTAGGAGCTTGATGTAGTCCATACAAAGCTTTGACCACCTTATAAACCTTATTTGGATGATCAGGATCAACAAAACCAGGAGGTTGTGATACATAAACCTCTTCATCTATAGTGCCATATAGAAAGGCACTTTTAACATCCATTTGGTATACTATGAACCCCATAAATGAGGCAAAGGCCAAAAACAACCTGATAGCTTCTATTCTTGCCACAGGAGCAAAAACCTCATCATAGTCAATACCTTCTTCCTGTGTGTACCCTTGGGCCACCAATCTTGCTTTATTCCTCACAACCATACCTCTTTCATCTCTTTTGTTTCTGTAGACCCACTTGGTGCCAATTACCTTCATTCCATGAGGTAGATCTACAAGAACCCATACTTGTTGTAGCTTGAATTGTAACAGTTCTTCTTGCATGGCTTGAACCCAACTGTCATCTTGTAAAGCTTCAGCAATCTTTTTAGGTTCTTCCTGAGATAGAAAACATGCAAACAAACAATGCTGTTGATCTTTGTGATTGTTTCTTTGCTGCTTGTGAATATGACTGAGAAGAGCATGAGCTCCTGATTTGTTCTGCACTTTGCTCCTAGTTTGCACAGCTGACTTAGGATATCCAAGTATTTGACTTTTTGGGTGAATACTATGAATCCTAAGTGTAGGAGTAGGGCTGACTTCAATTTCTGTTGGGAGACTGTTGAAGTCAGTTATCACACCCTCCTCATCATAAGATGCTTCATCAAAAATTCCTGTCTCAGGCTTGTGAAAGATTTCGAGCTATGGCATAAGAGAATCATCATTATCAAGCCTACCAGTATTAACTGGCTGACCACCAGTATTAACTGAAGAAGTACTGGTAGTGTTGTTGTCAGGGACTGTCCCTAAATGCTTTAGGGCAATTTCTTCCAACTCTCAGGATAACATCATCATCAACGACCAGAGTAAGCATTTGTAGTTGCTTTGAAAAGGAAGTGGTATTAGACACTATATACTCCTGATGCTGTGGCTTGGGCTTAATGCTTGCTTGACGAGGCTTTAGCTTGTGATAGAAAGCCACATATCATAAGTTAGGGAAGAAGATATGTCTTTTGGATGTCTTGTTCAAGACACTTCAGATTATTGTATAAAATCATCTATTGACAGTGTGTCAATATTCCTTCTTCGTCTTCATTGTCATGGCTAGACTGTCCCACGCATGATGAAAGGGACCTCAAAAACCTTGTGATTTGCATCCCTTCATCTGACAAAAAGAAAAAAACTACACCAGCACCGAAGGGTATCCAATTGTGATAGGAGATTTATTGGAACCCTATCATACCCTTTTTCCAAGCTTTCCTTAGACAGATAGGTAAATGCCTCAAACTGTTGTTTCATAAACCAGCTTTTCTGCATTTTCTTTTGATGTTCGGGCATTAACAACCAACCGTGTCTTGATGGCTGCCCAGATCTCTTTGGCATCATCCATGCCATGAAAACGTCTGAGATGATCTTTTGGAACAGCCATTAGCAGTAGTGTTCTAGCTTTCCTTTCTTTTTCATCAGCAAACTGTTCTTCCTGTGTGGCTGAAGGAAGAACCCTGTATACACCATCCTTACCTTTGGTGACTCGCTTCTTTGAGTTCCCATTCTGAATCACTTTCCAGACCTCATTATCTATATACTCAAGATAATGTTCCATCTCCATTGCCCATGTATCATAATCATCCTTTTGAAGAATGGGCAGTTTAATGTTTGAAAGTGTATTTTGGTTATATTGTGTGTGGTTTTAGCAGGAGCATCTCCTTTGTCGATGCTGGTACAAGATCCATGCCAAAGATGCCATCATCATAAGAGAAAGTTCCTCATCATCATGAAGAGAGAAATTATCGTTTGCAGACATGACTACTTGATTTGGTGGAATAAAGGTTTTTGAATCTATGTTAATGCTTGTGTAAAGTCCCTTTAGTGGCTCTGATACCACTTGTTGGTCCTATAAACAGGATCTGAATGAGCCTTGAACGACTGATAGTCCTTTGAATAAATCCAAAGATACTATGAGAGACAATAATTGTGAATATAAATATTGATAGCGGAATTTACATATCTATAACAAGATGAACATAAGAAACAATACTAAACTTGCTATTACTATTACTATTTTATTGTGAATCGCAATCAACCATGTTTACAATGCCTATTCTATGTCCTTTTATTAGCTTAAGGAACCCTAAAGCGCTAAGAGTAATTGCTTACTCTTCCTAAATCAATGCTAATAAGATAACTATTAGACTATAAATTAACAACAGACTTAACTGTCTGACCAAACATATTAACTATAATACTTCCAAGGCTTAAGTAATGCTAGCAACTTTAACTTGCTCTACCATTAACTTCTATACTTAACATATCTACTATTTTCGTCTATCCAGTACTAACTTAACTAACAGACTTTAACTTAATACTAACAGTATTAAGTTTCTGTTTACAATATTTTTTCGCTAACTATACTCCTAAACCACAAGAGGAAATTGATGATGCTTTGTATGTTTATGGTAAAAAGGGTCCTTAAAAACCTGAAATTAGTGTGTCAGATGAAAATTCTTCTGAGCATTCTACCTGTCAATCCAATGACAGTGAAGGATCTTGTGGAAATACCTCTGAGCACTCTTTTGAGACTGAATCAGAAAGTTTAGATGAACCAAATGAGATGTCTAAGTCAAGGTTGGAAGTAACAAATGAAAAAGATGTGTCTGTTCCAAAATCAACAGAAGTTGCACCTAGTTGTGTCTCACACATAAAATCTCCTAGGCAACCACTCAAAGATAATGAAACACATACAGTTAATAGGAAGAGTTGGAATGATATGATGAAAAGAGAACTAGGGAAGGTTACTCTTTTAACAAAGAAAAAATTTTTGTTTTGGTAAGTTCTAAATCCTTATTAAAGATTGTGACTATTATGAAAAGAAAATGGCTAGGGAAGCTGAGGTAAAGAGGGTTGTTAATACTGGTAATGGGGTGACAAAACCAGTATGGACAAATGCAAACAGGATTAATCACTCTAATAATTAGTGTCCTAGATCAGAACTTCCTTATACGGGTAGGACCAAAGGTTAATATCTGTTAGGACCTAATATTAGAATACTGGGTAGAAACAAATATTATTTTCTGGTAGGACGCCTAAAAGTTAATACTGTTTATCCTAAAGTCATTTCCTGTAAGACCAACCTCAAACAGAAAAAGTCCCAAAAACCACAGATGAATCAAATTAATCAAAGAAGGGATTTTTCAACATCATATTCATCTGTAAGAAGACCCTTTTGCAAAGTCTACAGCATACAAAGGCTCAACTAATGCTGAAATGGAAGTTGGATTCTACTGTTAAGAAACCTCAGCAAGTAAATTAGATCTCTAGGCCAAACTTCAATTATAACAGTGGACCTACTTTTATTAGAACTGTGAATGCTAATGGTCCACAAGGCAGACCCAAGCCTGCAAAGGCCTGGGTCCCTAAGAGAAACTAATTTCTCTTTTTCATGTGCAGGAACATCCACTAAAGAACATGGTAGATAGAGGTATATTTAATAGTGGATGCTCAGGGCACATGACAGGTACAAGGATCAACTAGATATTTTTGAAGAAATCATTCCAGGGGGATCTGTTACCTTTGGAGGTAGCAAAGGCTACATATCTGGAAAAGGTAGAATTAGAGTAGGAAATTTAGATTTTGACAGTGTGTCCTTTGTGAAAGAATTAGGGCATTTTAACCTTTTCTCAATATCACAAATTTGTGATAAGCAGCGCAATAAGGGTTCTTTATTACTGAGACTGAATGTTCTTGATGTGTCCTCTGACCTTTAAGATGCCTGAGTGAAAATCAATACTCTTAAAAGGTCCCTAAGACATCACAACATGACAGTTTTGACATAAGACACCTTCTCCTCTAAAGTGTTTTGGCCTGTTTGATTGCTAAAGGCCACATCTGATGAATCAAATTGCTGGCAATAAAGATTGGTCATATCAACATAAAAATCTAAACAAATTGTTGAATGAAACCTTGTAAGAGAGGTTTTACCTTCCCAAGGTTTTCAATATGACCGACACATTGTTTGCCTGTTGCCATAAAGGCAAACAACATAGGGCCTCTTGCAAGGCCAAGTTAGAAAGATTGATCACCAAGCCACTTCACACCTTGCATATGGATCTTTTTGGTCCCACTTCTGTGAGAAGCATAAATCATGCAAGTTATTGCCTTGTTATCACTGATGATTGTACAAGATTTTGTTGGGTATTCTTTTTGGCTTCTAAGGATGAAACTAGTGGCATACTTCAGACCTTTATTAGGCAGATTGAAAACCAACTTAGTCATAGTGTTAAGATCATTAGGTCAGATAATGGCACAGAATTTAAGAATAGAGATATGCTTGAATTTTGTGGCAACAAAGGGATAAAACAAGAGTATAGTACTGCCAGAACTCCACAACAAAATGGAGTTGCTGAGAGGATGAATAGAACCCTAATTGAGGCTGCTAGAACTATGCTAGCAGATTCACTCTTACCAACCACCTTTTGGGCTGAAGCAGTTAGTACTGCTTGCTATATTTTCAATAGGGTTAGAGTGACAAAACCTCAACACAAAACTCCATATGAGCTTTTATTTGGCCACAAACCAATTATAAGCTACATAAGACCTTTTGGGTGTCATGTAACCATCCTAGATACTCTTAGTGTGCTTGGAAAGTTTGATAGAAAATCTGATGAAGGATTCTTAGTTGGTTACTCTCTAAACAGCAAAGCCTATAGGGTTTACAATCTAGTAACCAAAAGAGTAGAAGTTAATCTGCATGTTAATTTTCTTGAAGGAATACCCCAATGTAAAAGAGTAGGATTATAGATGGATGTTTGATATTGACTATTTACTGATTCTATGAACTATATTCTGTTCTTGGGAGAATCAAGATAACAATGCAGGTGATTTCTGAGGAAACTAAAGTGCAGGAAATTCACAAAAACTCCTTGAGGTCTATTGTTTGAGGAAAAAGATGAGGAAGTAGAGCTCTTGTTGTTACCTTCAGCTGTCAAGATTTCTGAAGAAAAAGATGAATCAAGGACAACTTACTAAAAATTCAAAGCCAGAGGAGGACCTTGACGGAAACCTCAAAAAGAGTGAAGGATTCCTCTACTAATCCAAAGATTAAGCTTTTTAGAAGAGAGTTTGGGAAGAAATTGCCCTAAAGCATTTAGGGAAAGTCCCTGAAAACAACACTACCAGTACTCCTTCAGTTAATACTGGTATAGTCAGACAGTTAATTGGTAGGCTTTGATCATGATTGATCACTTTTGCAGAGCTCGTAATCTTTCCAAGCCTGAGACAGGAATTTTGATGAGGCATCTTAGGATGAGGAAGGTGTGATAATGACTTCAAACCGGTCTTCCTACAGAAATTGAAGTCAGTCTACTCCTACATTAGGATCATAGTATTCACCCAAAAAGTCAAATACTTGGTGATCCTAAGTCAGCTGTGCAAACTAGGAGCAAAGTCGCAAAAACAAATCAGGAGCTCATGCTCTTCTCAGTCATACTCAAAAACAGCAAAGAAACAATCACAAAGATCAACAGCATTGTTTGTTTGCATGCTTTTTCTAATCAAGAGGAACCTAAAAAGATTGCTGAAGCTTTACAAGATGACAGTTGGGTTCAAGCCATGCAAGAAGAACTGTTACAATTCAAGCTACAACAAGTATGGGTTCTTGTAGATCTACCTCATGGAATGAAGGTGATTGGCACCAAGTGGGTCTACAGAAATAAAAGAGATGAAAGAGGTGTGGTTGTGAGAAACAAAGCAAGATTGGTGGCCCAAGGGTACACACAGGAAGAAGGTATTGACTATGATGAGGTTTTTGCTCCTGTGGCAAGAATAGAAGCTATCAGGTTGTTTTTGGCCTTTGCCTCATTTATGGGGTTCATAGTTTACCAAATGGATGTTAAAAGTGCTTTTCTGTATGGCACTATAGATGAAGAGGTTTATGTCTCACAACCTCCTGGTTTTGTTGATCCTGATCATCCTACAAAAGTTTATAAGGTGGTCAAAGCTTTGTATGGACTGCATCAAGCTCCTAGAGCTTGGTATGCTACTCTATCCACATTTCTAGAGAAGCATGGATATAAAAGGGGCACAATTGACAAGACTTTATTCATTAGAAGGAACAAAAAGGATATCATGCTAGTTCAAGTGTATGTTGATGATATCATTTTTGGATCTACCAACAAGTCTTGGTGTGATGAGTTTGAAGCCTTGATGCAAAGCAGATTTCAAATGAGTTCCATGGGTGAACTTACATTTTTCTTAGGTCTACAAGTCAAGCAGAACAAGGGAGGAATCTTCATATCTCAAGACAAGTATGTAGCTGAGATACTCAAGAAATTTGATCTTGTAAATGTGAAAGCTGCAATCACACCCATGGAGACCAAATTGCCTTTGACAAAGGATGAGGAAGCTTTTGATGTAGATGTACACTTGTACAGATCTATGATAGGTTCCCTCATGTACTTAACTGCTTCTAGACCTGATATTATGTATGCAGTATGTGTTTGTTCACGTTTTCAGGTAACTCCAAAGACTTCTCATCTCAATGCTGTCAAGAGGATCTTCAAGTATCTCAAGGGCAAACCAAACTTGGGCTTATGGTATCCTAGGGAATCACCCTTTGACTTGGAAGCATTCTCTGATAGTGACTATGGTGGGTCCAACCTTGACAGGAAATCCACAACAGGTGGTTGTCAATTTCTTGGACAAAGACTTATCTCATGGCAATGTAAGAAACAGACAATTGTGGCCACTTCAACAACTGAAGCTGAATATGTAGCTGCTGCAAATTGCTGTGGACAAGTATTGTGGGTTCAAAATCAATTGCTGGACTATGGTTTCAATTTCATGAATACCAAAATCCACATTGATAATGAAAGCACAATCTGCATTGTGAAGAACCCAGTATATCATTCTAAGACAAAGCACATCGAGATTCGTCACCACTTCATAAGAGATTGTTATGAGAAGAAGCTCATAAGTGTGGAGAAAATTCACACAGACTTAAATGTAGCTGACTTGTTGACCAAACCATTTGATGGACCACGGTTTAATTACTTGGTGGTTAGCATTGGTATGATTAACAAATAGCTATTTTTAAGGGGAGGCTTAGTTGTATAGTTTGTTTAATCCTGGTAGCTAAGTAGTATTAATACTGTTAGTTAAGTTTAGGTTAATACTGGTAGTTATGTCATTTTAATACTGGTGGTTAAGTAGAGTTAATCCTGGTAGTTAATTCTGGTAGTTAATACTGGTAGTTAAGTAGAGTTAATTCGGGTAGTTAGTTTTTATTAATTCTGTCTATACAATTTCTTGCAGTGTATTTTTCTTTGTTTTAGTCTAATCTTTGCAGGCATAGCATGGATGCAAGGGAGGAGTGCAAAAGTTTTTAACTGTTGTACATTTTTCATACATAGTTAATTCTGGTTGAAAATTATTAATTCGGGTTGACTCTTAATTAATTCTGGTTGACCAAAATTAAGTCTGGTAGTGAAATTGTTAATACTGGTAGTTTATTGTTAATGCTGGTTGCGGGAAATTTGACTTTTTCTGACTTATCACTGTTTAAAAGTTACCGTTAGAGATTTTTACGGCGCAATAGTCGTACAACAGAGAAGCTATATATAGATAAAGTTTGATTTCTCTTTCATACTTTTATTTTTATTGCTATCTCCTTTTTCTTTGCAAAGTAAAAATTTCTTTTATAACGACAATAGTCAAGAGTTCTGTTACCAGCATCTACCATCTCAATCACATCAAAACCCAAGTACTTAATACGGTTGTTAAATGGCTCAATTGAAATATTGTGACAAACACAATCAAGTAGGATTTTTGCGCAAGCCTGACAAGAGTGCGGGCTTTGCTGAGATAGTGGATTTTCTTCGAGGTTCCAACCTCAGGTATGCTTTAACTACCAATCCAACTATCTATGACTCCCTTGTTAGACAGTTTTGGCAGAGTGCTACTGCCAATACTCACGTTGATGGGTCTCTAGAAATTAATGCAACCATTGATACCATAAAGTATACAATTTCTGAGGCGTTAATTAGGGATTCACTTCAATTAGAGGACGCCACAGGAATTACAATGTTGCCAAATGAGGAACTTTTTGAGGGAATGGGGCAAACAGGGTATCCGACTGATGGAACCTTTACTTTTTGGAAAAGTTTTTTCACACCCCAATGGAGATACTTAGTCCACCATCTTTTACGCTGCATAAGCCTTAAAAGTGGTGGATGGGATAAATTTGGTAGAAATATTGCTACTGCTTTGGTCTGTCTATCCACTGATAGAGTTTATAACTTTTCAAAACTTATTTTTGATGGTATGGTGGCAAGTTTGAAAAGCAAGACAAAGTTTTTGATGTATCCTTATTTTCTGCAAATGATTTTGAATATTCAAATGGAAAACAAACACCTTTATCTGGCTGTGAGCCTAACCAAAAAGATTTTTGGGAATATGAAAAGGGGTTTTCGAGGGGCACCATGACCTTTATTGCCTGCTATGTTACTTGTTGCTTCTACTAACCTAAATGCAGGTCAAGAACATGATGTTGTGGCTCAATCTCAACCATTAGCATCCACACCTCCAGTACCATCCA
>BQNB010010474.1:2551-83887 GCA_026074375.1 Tanacetum coccineum | reverse complement strand
ATTACTTCTTATTCTTACCAACGGAAAACCTACATTCGTGTCTTAACACTTTTTTTTAAATATATTTTATATATATATATATATTTTTTACAAATAAGAACTTAAAATTTTAAATTTTTTGTTATTTTTGTGGGAAAACGGGTACGTGAGAACAAAACAATAAGCAGGTAACATCAAATCGATATATTCCCTCCCCAAACTAAAACGAAACATTGTCCTCAATGTTTAAAGGCGGGGTTCTACGAAAATCTAAGCTGTTTATGAATTATGCAAAGATAAACGTGAATCGATAATGATGAAAGGATATCGGATTTCCCCAAACTAACTTCAAACAAAGGATAGGAAGCTCAAGTGATCCGGGACACAACACCGAACATGAGAGGCTTCAAAATTTGTTGGTTCAATCCTACAAAAATCACAACAAACAACAAAATAACCAATGGTGGCATATCCCCTCCACAATAATGCTTAAGACGATGGCAGTTGACTTTGAAATTTGAACCGTCGGCATGAGACAATTTGGTTGTGCCATAAGGATAAACTTCGGTTATAGTGAAAGGACCGGACCATCGGGACTTAAGCTTTCCGAAGAAAATCTTTAATCGGTAGTTGAAAAGTAAGACTTGATCACCAACATTGAAGATTCAATTCTTGATCTTTGAGTCGTGAAGTTTCTTCGTATTCTCCTTGTAGATTAATGAATTCTCATAAGCTTGATCTCGAAGTTCGTTAAGTTCGTTAAATTGGAGCTTCCGATGATCACCCGCGGTCTTGAGATCAAAATTGGCATGCTTAAGAGCCCAATATGCCTTATGTTCTAGCTCAACTGGTAAATGACATGATTTTCCATATACTAGCTTGTAGGGCGTGCATCTGATTGGAGTCTTGTGAGCAGTTCGAAATGCCCACAACGCATCGTCTAACTTGTCTGACCATGAGGCACGATTTTCTCCTACCGTCCTTTCTAAGATTCTTTTAAGTCCACGATTCGTCACCTCGACTTGACCACTAGTTTGAGGGTGGTAAGCGGTAGAAAGACGATGTGTGACACCATATTTAGACATAACTTTATCAAATTTGTCATTACAGAAATGGGTCCCACGATCGCTTATGATAGCTCTCGGTGCACCGAATCGGGAGAAAAGGGATTTCAAAATTTTGACAACTACTCTAGCATCGTTGGTGGGGAGCGCCTTGGCTTCAACCCATTTGGAAAGATAATCGACGGCTACAAGTATGTATTTGTTTCCTCTAGACGACGGAAAAGGTCCCATAAAATCAATACCCCATACATCGAAAATTTCACAAACTTGGATTGCATTTTGAGGCATCTCATCACGATGTGAAATTTTGCCTTGTCTTTGACATGCATCACAAGATTTGATCAATTCGTAAGCATCCTTATAAATCGTAGGCCAAAAGAAACCGGCATCAAATACTTTCCGAGCGGTGATATTAGCACTATGATGGCCCCCGGTGGGTCCTTCATGACAAGCTTTGAGGATTTCAAGAGCTTCTTGGCCAAATACACACCTACGGATGATTTGATCCGCACATGTACGAAAGAGATAGGGATCATCCCAAAAGTAATGCTTTACATCCTTGAAAAACTTCCTCTTTTGTTGAGTTGACATTCCTTTGATGAGAAAATTCCCCGCGTGGTAATTTGCTATATCGGCAAACCACGGGGTACTTTGATTATCATGAGAAGTCACCGTATTCAATGTTTCAAGAGGAAAGGTTTCATTAATCTCCTTAGGATCAAAAACCCTTATCAATCCCGGTTTTCTATGAGAGAGAGGTGATCGGCTGCATAGTTTTCAGCTCCTTTGGTATCGATTAATTTGAAATCAAATTTCCTGAAGAAGTAAGACCCATCTAAGCAATCTTGCTTTGGCGTCTTTCTTGTTGAAGAGGTATTTCAATGCGGAATGGTCCGTGTAAACAATACTTTTGTTCATGATTAGATATGATCGAAACTTCTTAAAAAGCGAAAACTATGCAAGCATCTCTTTTTCCGTTGTTGTATAATTCGTTTATGCTTTGGTCATCATTTTACTTGCATAATGAATTGGTCTAAAATGCTTCTCAATCATTTGCCCTAGAACTGCACCTATTGCATAATCACTTGCATCACACATGATTTCAAAAGGTTGGTCCCAATTCGGAGCCAATGAGAATTGGAGCTTCGGTTAACTTCTTTTTCAATGTTTGAAAGGCTAGAATGCAATCTTTCGAGAAGTTAAAAGGAGTGTTTTTCTCTAAGAGATGGGTCATGGGTCGAGAGATCTTTAAAAAGTCTTTGTTGAATCGCGGTAAAAAACCAGAAAATAAACAATTAAACTTAAATGCGGGGGGGGGCGGGGGTGGGGGGGGGGGCGTTATGGAGAGCGGGGGGACGAGTAACTTCGGAACTCCTTAACGGTTGGTTGGGGAGGTAGCTTAGGAATCACATCGATCTTAGCTTTGTCAACTTCAATTCCTTTCTTCGCGATCTTAATGTCCGAGTACGATACCGTCTTTAACCATGAAGGCTTGAATGCATTCTTCTAAAAAGATAAACGGGGTGTTTTTCTCAAGAAGGTGGGTCATGGGTCGAGAAATCTTTGAAAAATCTTTGATGAATCTACGGTAAAAACCAGCATGCCCGAGAAAACTTCGGATACCCTTGACGGTGGTTGGGTGAGGTAGCTTAGAAATCACATCGATCTTGGCTTTGTCGACTTCAATTCCTTTCTTCGAGATCTTATGTCCTAATACGATACCTTCTTTAACCATGAAATGGCTTTTTTCCCAATTTAGAGCTAAATTAGTGTCTTCACACCGTTTAAGCATTTTATCTAGATTGGTGAGGCACGTAGAAAAAGAATTTCCAAAAACCGAGAAATCATCCATGAAGACTTCCATTGTCTTTTCAATCATGTCATGGAAAATTGCCATCATACACCTCTGAAACGTGCCTGGGGCATTGAATAAACCAAAAGGCATGCGGCGGTAAGCAAACGTTCCGTATGGGCAATGAATGTGGTCTTTTGGATCAATTGGAATTTGGAAATAACCCGAAAAACCGTCGAGGAAACAATAGTACTCATTTCCTACGAGTCTCTCAAGCATTTGATCCATGAACGGCAAAGGGAAATGGTCTTTTCTTGTAGCTTCATTCAATTTGCGATAATCTATGCATACTCTCCATCCCGTTACAAGTCTTGTTGGCACTAATTCGTTTTCATCATTGGTTACTACGGTCATTCCTCCTTTCTTTGGTACACAGTGTACTGGGCTCACCCAAGGACTATCCGAGATTGGGTAGATCAATCCAGCGTCAAGAAGTTTTTCAACCTCTTTTTTAATGACATCATGGATCTTTGGATTAACCCTTCTCTGATGTTGGACCGTTGGTTCGTAATCCTCCTCCATTAGAATCTTATGAGAACAAAATTCCGGGTTTATACCCTTTATGTCGGAGAGCTTCCAAGCAATGGCTTGCTTTCGGGATTTAAGAACCTTTATGAGAGCGGTCTTCTCATCATCACTCAAATCTTTGGCAATTATGACAGGCAACTTGTTGTTATCTGCTAAAAATGCGTATTCGAGATGAGGTGGTAAGTCCTTAAGTTCAACCTCAGGAGGTTCATCGATTGATGATTCGGCGGATTTACAAACTTTAAGCTCTTTCCTGATTTCTGGTAAGTAATTTCCTTGATTCAGTGACGGCGAAGGATCACTATTTAGAAGAGATTCGAGAAGGAGAATGTCCCCCTCTGGGTCATAATAAGCTTCATCAACTTCCGGTGAAGTTGGATCATCGGCTAGAGCAAGAAAAGTATCAGCTTCTTCCAAAAGTAGAAAATCACTATCCCCGAAAGGAGTGAGAGTCGGAGAAGAATTTGAAACAATCGGATCGTATCCGGGAGAAGGATTGCCATATGCAATTTCGTCGGAAAATCCTAAAACTTCTTGTGAGTATTCTTCACACGTAACATCAATAAGATCAACTTTCTTCAACGATTCGAGATTGTTGTACGAAATAGAAGGAGTATCACCACATTTAAGGGTCAAAGATTGATCATCGTTTCTAAGAATTATCTCTCCTTCATACACATCAATTAAAGCATGAGCCGTCCTAAGAAAAGGTCTCCCGAGTATCAACGGTACTCGAGGATCGGCTATGAAATCAAGAACAACAAAATCGGCCGAAATAGAACTTCCTACCTTGACAAAAACGTTCTCGGCTACACCGGTTGGTTTGGAAATTGTTCGGTCGGCTAATTCTAACACCATTTTAGTATCATTTAGGCCCGGGAGTCCAAGCTTTTTCCAAATGGAAAGAGGCATGAGATTTATGCTAGCACCTAAATCGGCTAGGGCTAAGCAATTATCAAACTCCGAAAAATCACATGGAATAAGAAATCGACCGGGGTCACCTAGCTTTTTCAGAAGCTTTTTAAGGACAACCGCACTACAATTTTCATTCAAAGGTGTCTTGGTTAACTCGATTAACTTGTCTTTGTTATTAAGCATCTTTTTGAACATCGGAGCAAACTTTGGCATATGAATAAGAGCATCCGCGAAACTTAGCTCAAAGTGAAGATTACGGAAAATTTCCATAAACTTTAAAGCTAGGATATCATCCTTTTCACGAATTTTCTCTTTTGCAAGTCTTGAAGGGTAAGGCAAACTAGTCTTGGTCTTTTGAGCAAAAGAAGGCTCTTTGATTGGTTCTTTGTCTTTGTTTTGATCTTGGACCAAAGGAGGTTGGATGTCTTTGGTGCTAGGTAGCTCCGTATCCTTTGTCACCTCGGGTTCCTTTTCCACCACCGGCGGTGGAATTGGAGGTCCGTCATATGAGGCACCACTTCGTGTGGTAATTGCCTTGGCTTCGTTCCTAGGGTTTGGAATGGTATTGCTTGGTAACGAACTTGAACTTGAAGCTTGGTTGGTATGATAGTTTTGCATGAAACTTAGCATCATCTTTTATATCATCTTGCTTCTTTTGAGAAATCATTGTAACTTCTTTGAAATCATTTGTGTTCCTTTGAAAAATTATCCAACTTCCATTTGTGCAAGTTATTCATGTTTCGCATCATTACCTACATAACTCAAAATCCGTTTTAGACACACCTTGAATTTGTGAAACGGGAGGTAAAGCTTGATTAACCAAAGGTTGATTGGTTGGTTATTGGTATGGTGGGGCTTGATAAATGACTCCTTGATTGTTTTGACGGCTTTGGTTGAAATTGCCTCTACGGTTTTGATTCGAATTGAAATTATTTCCTTGATATCGGCTTTGGTTTCTTTAGTTGCTTTGAACATTTGGTTGATTAAAACCCGGTGGTCTCATTTGGTTTGCCAAATTAGGAGGATTCCTTTGAACAAAATTGCCAACGGCGGCGGTTTGTTGGAATTGATGAATGTTATCATGAAAAATGGGAAAATCGTTCCTTATTAACGGACAATTGTTGAAGTTATGGTTAGAACCACATGTGACACATACTTCCTCGACTGCTTTGACGGTAGCAGGAGTCGTAGCATTCTGAACGTAATTGCTTCTCTAAACGGCTCATTCGAAATCATTTATCCTCAAGTAAGGCGGCCATTTTTGAATCTCGAAAGAATTATTGGGAAGTGAAAAAAGTAGAAGTACGGAGCATTCGTAATCCCGCCCTCTTGAATCATTCTACGACTTCTGATATAACTCACTTTGATTTACTTCGATATGGCTAAACCTTCTCGAGGCATCTTATCTAGAAAATTGCCACCCGCGGCGGAATCTAAGGCATCTTGATCATTGGTATTCAAAGAATTGTAGAACGTTCAAAGTTGAGGTGTAATTTTGAGAACCATGATGAGACATTGACGAAGAATTCTTTAAATACGATCCCAGCTTCGTTGAAGTTTGGTTTTTGGTTTGGTAGAAAGTATGATTTTGGTTCGATGGGAAGATTGTTTTCGAAGGTGGAAAGAATTGGTTTATGAATTTCGAGACAAGATAAATCCCCGTTAGAATGGGATCAGAGTTCCTTATCTAGCTAATCTCGGGCTTCACCTTCTAGAGAGAAAGGAAAAAAGCAAAAGCTTAATCGAAGTGGTTCGAACTTTCGGGATATCAAACTTTGAATAACCTGTTTGAAAAATCGAAGATGGTTAATAAGGGTCTTTTCTACCGCGTGAACTTATTATTTTCACAAGATTAATCAAAGGTTGTTTAAAGCTCAAATGTGTTGCATTATATGTTAGCCGAGCGCGAAGAGGATGCGAGTCTCGTTATCCACGATGGTGAGACTTGTAGCATTTAAGCCATGTATCATTGTCGGCGCGCGCGAGAGTAGGAGGGGCAGTGCGCGCCGAGCGTGTTTTTCCCTCAACAATACCGTGTTATTGTGTGTTGTCGACAATTTGATTACGAGCTTGAGATCGAGTGCGCATGCACTAAAAATTAAGAAATTTGAAAATCAAACAAAAATTACACTAATTTTTTGATTTTTTTAGCATCTTTTTAAACGGATAACACGAGAGGACAACTTAAACCAAAATAAACACAGACTTGGCAGCGTGACGCGCCGACGAAGAAGCGAATTGCTTTTTCGATGTGAGTCGTACTTCGAAGTGACACAAATGACAAGTTTTGAATCTTTGGTTCGATTTGGAACTTTCAAGTTCACCGAACTTATTTATGATAATACTCAATTGAAGTATTATATTTGGTGTTCTTTTACCACTTTGTGTATTTTCTTTATTTTTAAAGACAAGTTTTTTTTTATTTTTTTATTTTTTTATGCTTGTATGATAATTATACAAAAAAAAAATATTTTTACTTTTTAGATTTTTAAATATTTTTGAATTTTTGAAATATTTAACAAAATAAGAGAACTTTCGAGGACGAAAGGATCTTCAAACCAAATCAACAAACGTAAAACGACGGAATCTTTAACACAAATCCCCGGCAACGGCGCCAAAAATCTTGTGTATTAGTTTTAATACACTAATAAAATATACGATATAATACCACAAGAGCAATTAAAGGAAGATTTTTTTTTCCCTAGGAAAATCACTCTTAAAGATATTTATAAAGTATATAAATACGATATATAACCGTGGAAGTGAATGATCACCCCAGTGCTTAGTCTCCAACTACTTGTGAAATTGAAACCACGTTTTAGCTCGGATTATGATTTGAATGAGAGAAAAGATATTTTTTAGTTTCTATAACTACTAAATAAAAGCAATTAAGCATTTAAAAAAAATAAACGGGAAACAATTAAAACGCGACAAATAAGAAAGTAAAATCAAAAATAAGTCCCGTAAAAATGCAATAAATTAGCAGAAGACGATAAATATGACAAAAGAAAAATAATTTTCTTGATTAATTTTGAATTTTATATGTATAAACGAACTATTTAAACTAAATTAAATCCTAAAAAATAGTAAATAAAGTCCTAAAATTTGGGAAAAATAATTTTTAAGCTTAGAAAAGTCTAAAAATAAAAACTTAGAAAACTATTTTTAACTATTTTAAAAGATAAAAATTCTTATTTAAAATTAAAATAAAAAGCCAAAAATGAAATTTAAAATCTAAAAAGGGTGAAAATGATTTTTCTTAATGTAAAACTAAAGCTATTTTTTATAAACCTAAAAACTATTTTTTTGTAATTTTTTAAAACTTTTTTCTATTTTTTATGTATTTTCTAAAATTAAAACCTTCGAAAAATCTTAGAAATTAATAAAATAAAAGGAAAAATCTGAAAAAATTAGGAAAAATCTAAAGTGCAACAAAAAGGAGCCTAGGAAAAATAGACCAAAGAACTCAGCTAACCAAATAAGCTCAATAAGCCCTAAGATAAGCTATGGCTTATTACATAAAAAGGAAATGAGAAAAAGGTTATCTATTAAATGGTGCAAACTAGGACATGTGACAAGTCCCAAGGGCAGTGGTAAGGTGTGTGTGTTGTGTGCTTAAGGTCTTGAGTTCGAACCTGGCTAAACCCCTTTTTGCTTATTTTTTATTTTTTTTTACTTTTATGAAAAACTGAATATTAGGACTTAAAGAGGACACAAATCTAAACAACTTTAATAAAAGGTACACTAGCTTAAACTCAAAATTAAGCTTTTTAAAAGCTTTTGAAAATGGCAGGTCAGTAAGTGGCCTTTTGAGCTTTAAAAATCCTTGATTGCAATTAAGTGTTTGCACAATGCTTAATATAAGCTCATTTTTGAAAACAAAATGTGAGGAGAGCGAGTGCGCGTAGTGCAAGAGAGTGAGTTGCTTAAGCTAATTATGAAAAGAAATTTGAGCTGGAAACACTGAAAAACAATTGAAATTGATGGTTAAGGTGACAAACTCAGGAAACAACTCAAAAAGCTTAAAAACAATATAAGCTCAAATGCTCAATAAGCTATGTTAGATACTAAGCTTTTGAAAACTACTTTACCTACATATAAGCTAAGTAACCAAATCATAAAAACCTAAGCTATAATCTAGAAAGCTTAATTTAAAAACTAAAATCTAAATCCTACTGTTTTTGGACTTTTTGGCTTTTTAATGACTTTTTAAAGCAAAATTAAGCTAACTAGTTAAGCTGAAAATGGAAAATAAGCTAAGACTTAACTAAAGCTATATAAAAACTAAAATATATTTGAAATTAAGCCTATAAATCCTACATTTACTAGCTTAAATGAAGATCAAAAGTTCGGCAGCACTAACTGATATTAGTGCTGCTGATGTAAATGGTATACCACAAAAACTCAAGTGCATGCTTCCTTAGGGGTATAGCCTGCACAATACACTCTAATTTACGTGAATAACAACACAATTTGCTACACACACAAAGTCCTAAACAGCTTAGATCAAAACTAAGCAATCAAAACTTAAGCCATAAAGTACCCTGGTGCTGAGATGACAAAAGAAGCCATAACTTTTTAAAATTTTAAAACTAAACTTTGAAATCTCACTTCCTAATGAGTATAAATGAATTAGAAACTGACTCAAGTAAAATTGAGGACTCACTTTGAATTTTTGATGTCAAACTAGCTTATACCAAACACTCCTTAACTTAAGACAGATTTTTGATTAAGCTCTTAAAACTAAAATCTACTTATTAAAACTAGATTACCAGATTACTATAAGTTTATAACAACTTAATTAAACACAAATTAACCACTGAATTAAGCTAAATACCAAAATCTACTATTATACTAATTATATTTTTGGCTTTTCTATGATGTGTATAACGATAAATATCAAAAACACTTTCTATATACTATTAAAGCTAACAATAGAGTGATAAAAATAGATAATAAGCATAATGGAGGACAAGTAAACACAAATAAGCAGATAGCATAAGCAAATAAGCACATTAATAAGCTAATAAGCAGATTAAGCAAAACTAAACTATGAACTTTAAGAACAAAAATTTAAAAGGAGAACTTACATAAGCTTCAGCTAAATAGAAGCATAAACTTAAATGGCAGCTACAAGCTCTAGCTTATCCAAATGGATAAGCTAGTATAAGTCCATGGAGACCCTCCCCCCCCCCCACCACCAACCCCCCCCCCCCCCCCCCCCCCCCCCCCCCCACCCCCCCCCCACCCCCCCCCCACCCCCCCCCCCACCCCCTCCCCCCCCCCCCCCCCCCGCCCCCCCCCCCCCCCCCCCCCCCCCCCCCCTTTCCATATAGGGTCTCCTTCTAAAAGCATAATATATCCAAAAGCAAAGTACTATTTTTTTAAAGGTTCTGTATTGATTAAGGTATTTTTGAGCTCAATTATTAGCTTAGAGACTAATAAAGCTTTATAAGGAGCTTAAGAACTTTCGCTAACATTTCATAGGAAATGAGAGAGCTTTAGAATCAAAGAGCTTATGATAGACTATTAAAAAAGAATATTTATTAACATAAAAACTGATTACAATGCTTAAAAGGAGATTACATAAGGCTGAGAAATGAATTTAAGCAAAACTTAAAAAGCGATTAAAAATCTACTATTAGCTACTAGTTGTTGACGTGTGAGGTTGAAGCCTTTTATATGGCGATAGAAGATTCTATGCTGCCTCTTGCACACTAATCTCCTTCAAATCTTCACCATCTATTTATTCAATCATTGGATCAATGATCTCATCTGTTGGATCAAGTGTGGACATTTAAGGATTGGCAAGCTGTCATTCTTGATGTGACAGCTTGTGCTACTTCTCTGAGTGATCCAAGAGTAAAACCTGCTTCTCTTTGTGCTTTCTTCCATAGCCACATGGTAAGGGGATGCACACGTTAATATGTAGAACAACATATTTAATATATTAATGTAATATATTAATTAGTGTTTAAACAAACAATCGTTAAATGTTTTAACTAGAATTATATTAGTTCTTAAACGTTAAGGGACTAATATGCAAAACAGAATAAAGGAAGGGTGCGGTTTGCCCCTTTCCTTTCCTAGTCGGCCGGATATCCCACTCCAAGAGGAGGTGGGATTGCTTGCTTTCTCTCTAAGTATTAAGGGCTATAAAATGAGGTCTTGGGTGATTGAGAGCTCATAACTTGAAATCCAAAAACCCTAAAAATCCCTTGTGCCTTTTCTTTGGTTCGTCCAATCCTCAAAACCCTCATAGGGTTTTGGTTTTCTTTCTTTGTTTGTGCGATCAAATCGAACACCCTCTAGGGTTTCGGTTTTGTGGTCTTGTGCCACATACGTGAAGGTTTTGATTCGTGTGTTGATTGATTCAAAGACGAAGTGATCGTTTGGTTTAAACACTACTAGTACTAGCATACACGTTGTTTGCTAAGAACGTATTGTGTGTGTAAACTTAGAGGGATTATTCTTTTGATCCTTGGTGGTTTCGTGTGGTGCTATACACACGCGTATATTGAAGACGGAGGTTATCGTTAATTGTTAAAAGGTACACATCTTTAGTCCTTTGTTAATTATAAAGTTCTATACGTGTTTGATCTTTCCGCTGCGTACTCGTGATTTGTTTAATGGTTAATAGATCTAAAATCCCAACACTACTTGTCCTCAAGTAGCCTTTAGAAGTTTATAAAAATGTATCCCTAAGGATATTTTCTGTTAAAGCATTTATTTGATCTATTACAAGTACACAACCAAACACCTCACGAAATAGGAAGATGAAAACACTTAAATCACTCAACTAATCTATGTGGTAACATGTAACTAATTCGCTCAATTGCTCGGTCATGACGAGTATTCTATCATAAGCTTGGCAAGGATACATATCTCCACCACTAAAGCCAAGGAGTAACAAGTTTATAAAGGTAAATATGGGTTTTTGTATGGAAAGGCTTATGGTTGATCATTCTATAATCTTTCACCAGAAGTACCACTCCAACAGGGCAGCTGAAGCACACATACATGGCCGTAATGACGGAATAGACATGTGTGTTCGATCACATCCCCATTCGAATTTAACCAACGGTTAGGATGAAGAATGATATAGGGTAGGAACCTTCTAACTTTCACCAATAGTAATAAACCAACAAGGCAGCTGAGACATGCATACATGGCCGTAACGACGGAATAGACATGCACGCTCGATCACATCCTCATTCGCGTAAAACCCATGGTTAATCATTAGGTGAGAGGGAAGTAAATTGTTGTTAAATAAAAATCAAGAAACAAATAGATTAAGACTAAGATACAAGTTGCTAGACACTTTTTCCCGACCGTTACCATGACAAAGACACGACTATTTACAACGTCTTGATCATAGATCAACAACAACCTAAGTTGGCGTTCCCGTAACGGTCAACTTCCCAATCATCCCAAACTTTACATACTCTACAAGGTAAGTGGCGATATCTTCCACTTTATACAATACTCTACATCGTTGATTTTTGTTGCGTATCAACGAATAATCGATCCTTCGTGTAATTCCTTCGGTAGTTGCGAAACGATTATCTTCAAACTTTCCTTCTCTTTTTTTGTTGCGAATTTTCTAATTTTTTTTAACAAACATTTAACTATATACGAAACTCGGAGTAGTTTCACCATCTTCACGATCATAATAATTCCGGATAATTCCTTCGATAGTTTCTTCATTCTTCGGACTCACCATTAATTGTGATGGTAGTAAAATCACATGAGTTTTGACTACGATATACATTCCCATTTGCAATGTGCAAATTTCCAACCGCACCAAAGATAGAAAATGACACAAGACTCGGGAAATACAAACTTTACACTTTAAGCAACTAGCAACTGTAAATTAAACTTAATCTAACAGGGTAGGTTAAGGTGTAAGGGTGTAACGAAACAAATAGTTGGTGTAATTCCTAAAGGATTGGCTCTACGGGTTGTTCTAGTGGATCATCACTCTAAAGATGAGAGTGGAAAAGGGTTTAAACTGGAGGTTAACTAACCGGTGTAGTTAGTTAATAAGCAACATCTAAAGGCGATTTGGGTGTAATCCTAAACTTTTACCAATGTAAACAAGTTACTTCAATTAAATCCAAAATACTCATTATTATGGTCTCGAATAGATATACCAAGCCAAGTTCTAAAGTCTACAACATCACCGGCACACTCATATTTTGTGGAATTTAGGTAAACATTTGGAAACAGAAAGGCTGAATCCTCACAATATCTAACAAGGGTTATTGTGTGCGGGTTATGTAACATGCAATTTCACAAAAGTATGCTTGAAATTTTTTTAAATTTGAGCATAATTTAAGCATTTTGGTGTGAAAAATAGGACAAGTAAATATTCTAATTCCATCCCCCCACTTGAATTATACAACGTCCTCGTTGTATATATAAAACATTAAAAATACGGGAATTAAAAAGAATTAGAATGAGAAACTCACCTGATATTTACTCGGTAGATTCTCCAATTTGCGTTTATGAGCAAGATTATGTGTTAAACAACCGTCTTGAGGTTTCAAGACTCTAACACTTCAAGATCTCTAGATTTGTAAATTCTCCACCAATATTCATCAATATTCTTTCACGAGGTCCTGTGTAAAATAAGAAAAATGTGCATTCCTATCTTGGTACCTACGGTTAATTTAAACTAAACTAAGCAAACTAAATACGAGTCAGTCTGGTGGATACGCCGTATCAAATTAATGAATACGCCATATCAAATTAATGAATATGCCATATTCCAGAACTGACAATAATGTTTTTAAAGTGCATAAAAAAGTAAAGACTGATAACGTCGAGCCAATCAATATGCCGTATGGTATGGGGCAGATACGCCGTATTGATGTCTGGGAAGACAGACTCGATAAAAATTAAATAACAATCCGGGTTGTCTCCCGGGAAGCACTTTTGTTTACAGCGAAGTCTTTAAGTTATACTTTTCTTTTGCTTCTCCATTTCATTCCATCTCATGCACGCTAATGTGCCCGTGTGTGAGCCATTCTTCCATCTTCACATTTCAAATGTAATCGGGTCCTAGATTCAAACTCCTTTGTAGAACCCCTTAAGCTTTTGGTATGAATGCGAGATTCCATTCTTCTCATCTTTCTCACTTACCTTCAGTAATGGTAGGATTTTATTGCATTGCTCATTAGTGTGTTTAAACCTCGGATGTGATCGCACCATTTAGTAAGTTACTTCATCATCACTATTGTAAAGGGTAATTATCCCTTCGAACCGTTTTGTTTTAATTCCAACTTCTCTTAAAAATGGTTCACCAAAAATAACGTCGCCCATTCCGTCATCACGATAAACATACATATCTTCTAAAACTGCAAAATCCGTCATTATAGAAAAAGTTCCAACAAAGATAGGTATGTTCATTAAGGATCCTATAACATTATTCCCTTTGTATACCATTTTATCTTTCATTATTGAATTATGAAACTTTTTAGACATCACATTGACATACAATAATGGGAAAAAGTTAGCGTGAGTAAATTCAAATCCTATCATGCATGAAAACATTAAGTTGTGAGCACAATTTATATAGATCTTCTTATCATAGTCACAATAACTAGGGTAATCATCAATTCCAATATCAAGTTCATCATCCCTAGCTCTAAATTCCTCAATTACCTCACCTTCCTCAATGGAGGGTATCAAATCATCTTCTTGATTTCTTCTAAGCTCAAATGGTTCATTTAGATTATTTAATTCATTTTAATCTTCCAAGAAAGGGTCTAATGATCTATTTAACACCAAAGTCTCTTCCATAAGCCTAGCTTCTAAATCAAGTTCCATTCTTTCTCTTAAACTTAGCATGTAGACCCTCTTAATTAAACTACTAGCAGGTTTAACACTTGTGAAAACAATCCTTTCTTCTCGGACCCTTAAAGTAATCTTTCTTTTGTAAACATCAATCTTAGCACGGGCGGTAGATAAAAATGGTCTTTCGAAGATCAAGGGCACTTTGATATCCTCGAGCATATCAAGAATTATAAAGTCTACTGGGAAAGTAAATTTGCCAATTCCTACTAGTACGTTTTCAGCTATTTCTTTTGGATATTTCACAGTCCTGTCTGCTAATTCCACTGTCAACCTAGTGTGAGCTAATTCGCCTAATCCTAAGTTAAGGTAGGTCAATAGAGGCATTACATTAATGCTAGCTCCTAAGTCAACAAGGGTATTGTCAAAACAAACATTATTAATATATCAAGGTAAAGTGAAACTCCTTGGGTCTTTCTCCTTTCGGGGTATGGTGTCATTGATATGTGAAGCTCCATAAGCTTCCGTAAATTTTGGTCCATAGTTCCCTTCTTCTTCTTCACCGTAATGATTATCCAAATGACTTAGAAAAGGAACCGTCGTTTATCTTGACTTGTACAACAACGTACTATTCTGTCAAGTGGATACGGCATATTGGGATGATCTAATATGGCATATCGAGTATTAATCGGCTTCAATAGTAGTAGATATCGACTTGACTTGGTCTCTCGGGTTTGTTTCAGTTGAGCTTGGTAGGCTTCCAAATCCTATTTCCTGTAGTACCTTGCTCATTTAACCGATTTGAATTTCTAAAGTTTTAATTGATGCTCCTTGGTTCCTAATGGCAGCATTTGTCGCAGCTCGGATTTCTTTAATTAAATTGGAATTTTCTTCGTGTCTCTTTGCTGATTCACTCATGAATTTGCTCAGGGTATCTTCTATAGATTGCCTTCTCTCTTGGTACGAAGGATTTATGTTGTTCCTCTGATAGTACCCTGGAGATGTTGCTCTATATCCTCCTCCTTGAAAAGGTCTACCAAATTACATGTAGTAAGCTTCTTTAAGAGTTCTTGATACGAAGGATTTGCGTTGTTCCTTTGATAAAATCCTGGAGTTGTTGCTCTATATCCCCCACCTTGAAAAGGTTCACCAAATTGTGTGTAGTAAGCTTCTTCTAGGGTTTTCCCTTCTTCTTTTAGTGGGCAATCTTTGGTGTAATGGGGTCCTTTGCATTGTTCACATCCTACTTGAGCAGCATAAACTTTTTCATTTACCTTTTTGATTTCTCTTCCAAGATTGTTCAGTTGTGCTTGTATTGCTGCTAATCCATCAGAAGTTTCAGTACTTCTGACTCTTGATGTTCCATTGTGCCATTTTTGAGAGTATTCAGCCATTTCTTGGATGGCTATTTTTGCATCAGTGGCAGTTTTTGATGGTATGGCACCTCTTGAATCAAGAATTTGTCGAGTTGGAACATCCAATCCATTATAGAACAAGACTACCTCATGCATCTCTGTTAAATAGTGTTGAGGACACTTCATCAATAGCTCTTTAAATCGTTCCTAGGCTTGATAGAGGTTTTCGTCAGGCTCTTGTTGAAAGTTGTTGATTTCCTCCATTTTCTTTGCAGTACGAGTAGGTGGGCAATATTTGCTTAGAAACTTAGTCTTCAGATCTTCCCAGGTTGTAATTGAACCAGTTGGTTTGTTTTTTAGCCACTGACTTGTGGCTCCAGTTAAGGACATGGGGAAGGCTCTAAGCATCACTTGGTCTATAGTAATATTAGGAATATGAAATAAATCCACGATCTCAAGAACTTTCTCAATGTGTTCGTTCGCATCTTCATGATCCGAACCGCTGAAGGTGTTAGTACGTAGTTCCTTGAGAAATTGGCCCTTTAGTTCAAAGTTATCTTTGTCTTCAATTTTGGGCCTAGCAACTCCCGATCCATAGTCAGCTCGGGTCTTGCTCATGTACTGCTCCATAGTTTCCGCCATTGTTTTCGCAACTTCTTCCTCTGAGTATTCTTGGTCAGAAAGTAAATTGAAATCAGGCGATCTCAATTCGTCAAGACTTAGTGTCTTGAAGTGTCTCCTAGATGATTGAAATTCTCGTTCAGGTTCTTTGTAAGGTGTGAATAGTTCATTAGCTGAACTCCTTGTCATGCACTACCTGAAACAAGGGATAAACAATTAGTAGGATGGGCTCTTTTAGGATAAAAATATAGTTAGCACGCAAATTAGATATGAAAACTTAGGTTCTGCTTCTGTTATAGATGATCGATACACCGTATCCAATGGAAGTGGATACACCGTATTGATCAATTGAATGAATTCGCTGTATTGGTCAGAAAGTTCGATACACCATATCCGATGGAAGTGACGCCGTATTCAGTTATCAACTAGAATAGTGTATTAGTAAAATAATTAAATGCGCAAACAATTAAACATACAAATATACAAGCAAACTAAACAAACAAATATACAAAATATACAGAATATACAAGAATCTAATTAACGCTACTCCTAAGGGTCAGATCTAATCTAATAACCAAAACATAAAATAAAAATCAAGTTTAATTTTCACTCCCCGGCAACGGCGCCAAAAACTTAGTGTGGCTCGTTGTGTGGTGTATATTTAATATGTTTTAAGTTTTAAATTTATATTTTGTCGACTTAACCAAAAACGCCACTTTAACGGGCAGTGTACCCGGTCGTTGGTAGATTCGTGGTAAGTAGGGTGTCGAACACTTGAAGTGAGGTTAAATCTCTCAATTTATTTATATTTTGGTTATCTAATCTATGTTAAATCTAATCTAAGTCAAACCTATGCTAAACCTATATTAGTTCTAAACCTAATTCTAACAGGTAAAAGGGGGTTTTTTAGCCTGAGAGACTAGCACAGGTTGGTCGGTGACTACAATCAATTCAAGATACTTTAACCCACGCAAGCTAATTAACAAAAGATAAAAGAGCGATCGAGCCTTATATAAGAAAACTGTATTAACCATTATTAATCCGATTAGAACGTTGGTTTGTTTATTTAGTGTAATGATTTCTTCTCTTGAGGTGGCATATCATTCTTAAGACTTAGGCGGGACTTTTTCCTAAGACCTAGATACATTAATTTTGTCACAATTAAAGCATCCGCATAAAGCATTCTTATTTCCTGATTATAATCTATCTTAGGAATTAAAGCAATGGTGATCTTGTTAAACCCTAGCTCATAGAGACTTTACTCACTTACTGCTTAATGGCAATTTATACACTAGTAGTCCACTTGTCCAACTATCCAATGGAATCGGTACATTATTTGTTGAATTATCTAGGTTCACCTTCTAGTCAACACGTTCAATAAACCATTGGCAATATACAATTAACTAGTTAAGCCTGAAGCGTATCCTAGACACAGATTTAGAAAGACAATACTTATGATCCTATGATTCTAGATGTATAAATCACTATATGGAGAGCTATCCCAGACTCTAGATTACTTGGCATGTATCACTAGATCCAGTTGAATGATAGGTCGCATAAGAAAGCACGTAAAAAAATATAAATTGATAAACATAAACAAGCATACAACGATAAATTAAGAAATCAAGATAAACAACACCAAACATTCAAATCTTCATAATAATGGCTAATACCCAAAGGTATTAGCCTTCAAACGTCATAATAAATACAAGAGCAATTATTTAGCCAAGGTAAACTAACCGAGTTAATAAATAATACCAAAAATTGAACGATTACTAAAGTATATGGAATTACACGATGTCTCCTATGGAATTAATAACGTTGCTTGACCTCTTCTGCTCTTTTTCTCCTCTGAAAATCGACTTTTGTGGTTTAGGTATCAAGAATATGATTTAGCACACTTAAAACTCATTTTTGAGTTTTCTATTTATAAGGTCTGGAAGTCGGTTCGATACGGCGTATCCAATGGGTTAGATACGGCGTATTAGGGATTTCTTGGAGTAGGAACCACGTTTGATATCTTCCAGAATATTCACATACTATATCTTGAATACGGCGTATTGAGTCTCTCTGGATAGGGCGTATTGAGCTTCATTCCTTTGTGGTCTTTGGTGAGTGCAGGCATGGATACGTCGTATCTTCCTTGATGGATACTGCATATTGGTCTTCAGAATAGTAATATTCAAAATATCTTCATTTAAGCTCCAGACTGCGCGCCTTTGGCTAATATTCACTAAGTACTCCATAATTACTACAATTCTCAAATATAAATGATTAAGTAACAATTCTTTGCAATAATTATACAAAATGGGTTAATAACATAGGATAAATGATGCTATAAAATAGACGTTATTTGATGTCATCAAAGCCAAATATAAAAACTAAAACCCTAACTTATAAACTCTTGAAAACACTTGAAATCAAATGGAACCCTTCTTGGAATCACCTTGAACCTTGATAGAATGAAGTTTAAGATGTGTGAGTGATGATAGAAATCAAAGTTATGTATTGTTTGTGTGTGTGTTTGTGAGCCGCAACCAAAGAGAGAAAAGGAGAGGAGAAAATGAGTTTTGGTGAGGCAACTTATGAAAGAAATGACCTAAAATCTTTAAGGTATGGTTTATATAGCAAGTGACTAAGGTTTGAGGTAACCATTGGCTTATGTAAAGTGGCTTGAGCCACCCTTTGTGGTCTTTGTGGTCCGATCGAGCTAGCCAAGGGGGAAGGGGACAAAATCTTTGCTTTGGCTCCAAGGTGAGCTCAAATGGCTCACTATTGGAGTTGTGGTCCAAGGGTGTAAGGTTTATGATGTAAGGAAGTTGGCATGTAGTGGAGAACAAAACAAATAGGTAACTTTCTATGTCTTGCATGCATGTGATGTGGTTTGAAATTCAAAATTAGTTTTCCGTCTTTTGTTACTTGTACCGAAAATCAAAGGAGTGTAGGAGAGGACATGAAATTTGAATTTTGTATAAGGAGACTAGTAATAGGTTATCTTAAGTTTACATGCAAAGGTGGTAGGTTTTCAGGGTTTCGTTCGATCAAAAACGCTAAAAACGTAAACTCACGCCAAAACAATAAAATCGCAAACATAAATATTCGTAAACCATGAAATGACATAAGATGACTTTATCAATGATAATTCACGTAAACTAAGCTTAGTCCGACGTCAGAACACTTCCGTTAACGATTCCAGTTTTTACGCGGGACAACTTCTTGGATTAACGACAATTTAACACGTAACTTATAAAAGTTAAATTAATGAACGGAATCGGTAAAAATATTGACTTGAAATTTATGGGGTGTCATAATTTATACCATGACTGAGTCAACTCGGTATTTACCAAGTTGACCGAGTCAAACTCAATGTGTCAACTCGGTATTTACCGAGTTGACCGAGTTTGTCAACGAGTCTAATCTAGAAAAGGGCAAAGAAAGAATAAGAACAAACAGACTTGATCTAAACCATATCATCAACAACCAACATCTTTATAGCTACAATCAATCTAACAAATCCAACAATCATCTACACCTACACCTATCGTCACAATTAATTTCAACCAACAAATCCAATTACTAAACCTATATTCCATTCGTCACAATTATCAACCACATATATATCCCCTACTACAACTCATAAGACTCGAAATAAAATATGAAACACTGATCTCAGATTGTTCAACTTTTCCTTCAATCTTTAAGATTTTTTTTAGTTAAATACAACCTCATCATAGATCTATGTAGAAGGTATCACCCTCATTCAATATTCGAAATTAAGGAATGAGTCATAACAACTTTTTCATACTCAATCTTTGTTTTGATATAAGAACAACAAAAGAATAAATCATTCGACCTACCCGAGACCCTTTTTAAAGGATTGAAGACAATTACTACTTGGTTCTTGACACATTAATGGTTCGATGGTGATGACATATCAAGAAAACACGAGGTTCGAATTGAAAGATCAATTATGTTTGCTATTCGTGTGTATGATTTGCCTACATATGAATGAGGAGGTTTGTGTGTATGGATGAGAGAGTAATGAATGATTTGTTAATTATTTGAGATATGAAATGAATTGGAAGTGGTGTGGATGTGTGTCTGATTATCAAGAGAAGAAGAATGGAAAAAGGGGGCGGATAGAAATTAGATTAGGGTTTGTGGAGTGATATTAGGGATTATGGGGAAATATTTATATCACTTATGTATCGGGTTACATTTTTTTGAGTGGGCCGTGTATTCTAATAAATCATGGACAAGGTATGATTTTTTGCACACTAGGCCGGATATATTCATTGGAGTGGGCTGAAATTCTTTTAAGTGTATTGGGCTTTGTATTCAGTTTTTGATGTGGGCCGTGTATATGGGTTTAATGGCAGGTTGGGTTATATTAATTAGGTTGTTGGTATTAAGTGTGTTAGTTTATAGGATTAAGTCTGGTATTAAAACATTCTCTTGTCGGGTAAAGTATAAGTGACCGGGTTTTACTACTTGGACGGGCCGTTCTTATGGAATATTTTTTTGAGCCGATAACCATCACAAAAATCACGAACAACAACACAACAAACACAATACATTACACTAAAAACGATCCTTATCAAATTTCTTCTTCACTGTTAACGGCTATTATTGAACTTTAATGACTACGGGGTTATAGTACGATGGTACTTATTTGGGATTGAAGTAGACTTTCACGAGGAGTGTACTTATTTTGTCTTTGGTTCTTTCTTTCTCCATAAAGAAGACGACTTGTGTTAGTGATGAAGACTTAGATATCTAGTTTCTTTCTACCTATACCCACAAAGTAGCTATCACTTTAAGGAGTTACATTGTAGTACTCAGTGTCTCACGTAGTTGGGGAGATTTCAAGTGGTGATGTATTTTTTGTATACTTTTGGGTGAGTATATGGTACTCAGATATTTTCCTCTGCACCGTTCCTTCATCACATGGATAGTACAAGATTAAGTCACAAGTGAAGGATTATGCTTCAACCAGTGGTCATCATTATTAGCCGATATAATAGATAAGGGGATTTGGATCAGGTTGATCAAGAGAGAATTATAAAGAGAGTACGATTCGACATCCTCTCACATACTATTGCTTATGCAATCACGAGTATATGAAGCTAAGTAAGCAGTTCTAGTTGATATACATTGTACACATATGTATGATGATTCCTTTAGATGTCATCATCATGTAGGGAGAAATGTGTACATTCAGGATGCACAACAAGTTCACTTGATCGGGCTTTATAATATATGCCGGAGGTTAGTCCGCAGAGATGATTAGTGCTTTAACTTGTTACTTTGATGTTACCGTTTTAACTTCTGTTTTTTGAGGAACAAATTGCTTACACTCGGGACTTAGTTAACTTTGGTGTAGCAATTCATACCATCACTATCCTGGAGGGAGAAAAGTGCATTTTCATGTCTTAATTGATTTTGGTGCTATGGTTTTGACTTTGTAAAAGGGATAAAGTGTGTACTTCGGGTATTGAGCTGAATTCAAACAAGACTGTAATGCTTCCTAAGTGAGACGATGTTGATGATACCATGCCCTCCAACAATGTATCATAAATGAGAAAGGAGGTCCTTAAGAAGATTTCTGCATTGATTCTTAATCAGTCTCAAGGGTGTCTATTTGGGAGGGAGCTAAAGAAAAAAGAGCCTACTAGTTGAGAGGGAGTAAAACTCAACTAGATACTGCACAAGAAGTTCAGAGCATAATTCATATCAAAGTCAAAGTATTCGGATAAGGAAACTTCAAGGATGACAAATGAAAAACAGATTCTAGAAAACTTTGACATGACCAGAAGAGAAAATAAAGTTTTTCAAGACATGCAGCTAATTCAGAAACTTCGAGATGACCAGAAGTGTATAAAGAAAGTTGTCGAAGACATGTCGGGAAGTTATGAGTAGAAATCCAATCAAGTCCGAGATCATCGGTAGAGAAAACTTATAAGTCATCCTCAGCAGTATTTTAAAGTGTGTTCATCTGCAAGCTGAAGAAATAAAGCTTGAGCATTCGAGTAGATCAAGGTCATTGAATTCAATCTCAAGGAATGCTAGACTTCATTCTTATCATTTTATTTTATTTTTGCTTGTAGGAAACATTGTAACCAATTCACGTGTGACACCATCTTAGAGGGAGATTGTTAGCCTTACTATTTTGTAAAGTTGGCGTCTTACACGTGAATTGGACTTGCTATAGACATTGCGTATAACGCAGGGGTTATTATTGTATAAGTGGGATAGTTAGCTTTGTATTAGGCTATAAATACCCCCATGACTCTCCATGGGGGGTGTAGAAGCTCATTTCTTGTTTTCTCTTTCGAATCTAATAATACATCTTTTATTTCTCCACCATCTCTCTACTTTCTCTCACTAGAAACCATGGCATATCTTATGTTCTTTGATCATCCCTGTCCCCCCGAAAAGGTGGTTTTGTATCATGTAACAGGAATGCCTAAAGCTCTTATAAGTGACCGAGGAACTCATTTCTGTAACAGAATATTAGAAAAAACCATGAAAAGATATGAAGTTACTCACCGTTTCTCTACATCCTTTCACCATCAAACGAGTGGACAAGTTAAAAATACAATCAGAGCCCTCAAAAGAATCCTTGAAAAAACAGTGAAAGACAATCCTGATGTTTAGTCAAGAAAACTCGGTGATGCTATGTGGGCATTCTGCTTATAAAACACCAATCGGAACCACACCTTATAAGCTTTTATACGGTAAAAACTGTCACTTACCATTCGAAATATAACACCGTGCATACTGGGCACTTAAAACAGTAATCCTGATCTCATCACCGTTGGTGAGAAAAAAATGTTTAAAAAATGAATTAGAAAAACTATGCCATCAGACATATGAAAATTCTCGTCTATACAAAGCAAGAACCAAAGTCTGTGTAACACCCCCAAACTACGATATGCAGCGAAATACTACATTTGGAGTGCTACTTCATAATACATGCACACGAGTCCCAGTAAACGCTTAATGGTACCTTTATAAAACACAATTTCATTTATTAGAAAGATCAAAGTTACATAGGTCCCAATACCAAAGTAGAAATTTATTTCTAAAAGTCACAACACGACTTGATTTCTAAAACATTTATTTAGTTTATGACACTACTTCATCGAGACACCGTCCTTGATATCCGCGTTCCGTCCCGTCCAGCCATCTATAACAATTAACCTGAGATACATGCTTAAAAACGTCAATAAAACGTTGAGTGAATTCATAGAGTTTACACATAACAGTTAGAACGCATATTTGGTTCAACAAAACATATAACATTGCTCGCAAGACAAGTTAAATATAAATTATAACACCCCGTGTTTTATGGTCATTGATGTCGTTAATAAATCCGCTATGTACCTTTTGTATTGTACGCGCTTGCTTTAAATCATAAACGTTAAGTTAAATCGCGTACGCTAAAAATTAGCGTTCAATGTAAACGGGCATCAAACGGTTAAACATTTACATCAATCAAGTATTAAATAATTATTTTGAGAATAATTATGGTCATTGTTCATATTATTTTTATCGATTGCGTAAAGAGTTTACGCTTTGCGATAAATTAAGTTTAAGCATACCCGAAACCACAAAAATATTCCTACGCTTCAACAAATACCCACAATTGTACCCAATACTCAAAGTTTATGTAAAACTTCAAGTATTTATTAATTTATTCAAATTCTTCATGAAAGAATTCAAATCAAACCCTACAATGTACAAATTGTACATTATATTTAATCTACATTTCATGTAGCCTCAAAATAATGCAAGTATACACTAAATAAAAGACCAAAATATTTTTCCACCCCTCCCCTCATTATTTTCGTGTATATGTGTGTAATGGGGGATATTTAGCCACCAAAATTTCTAGTAAATCTTGTACAACACATCTCTAATTATGCCAAACCAAGACTAGGCTACATTTGACCAAGACTTTCTCCAAAACCCTCCTCTTTGTCCCTTGACCAATTACCACCCTTGGAGCCTAAGTTTTGACCTTTCAATAGTAACTTGGACTAGTCTAAGATATATAATGCCTAACTAGTAAAAGATAACACATACATAACAATTCCTAGTGTGAAAATCAAAGCAAAAACCCTCCCTTTTGCTTCTCTATAGCCACGGCAACAAACACACTCTTTGGATAATCCGTACCAAATTTTCTACAACCCATACACAACTACACACATCATTTCTAAGATATTCTAAGATGTTTTCAAGCATTGGTTAACCATATTCAAGTATTAATCAAGAAAAGGAAAGTTAGGGTCTTCATTTGGAAACTAGGGTTTTCTTGGTTATAAGCTTGGGTTTTGAATCTAAACAAGGGTTTAGATCATATTTCTTATCATCCTATATCATCTTTCTAAGGCTATCTAAAGCCTTTAACTTTTCATTTATATGATTATATGTATATGTGATGTTTAGGTAGTGAAATCACCATTAGGTTACTTTTAAACATATAAAATATATTTCTGCTTGTGATTATAATTTTGTACACCTATTCATGTGTTATGTGGTTGAATAAATCATGGACTAGAGACCCTAAGGATGTAAGACATGTGATAATAAATGTTATAATGGACTAGTAACAAAGTGGTTAAACTAAAAAGTTATAAAAACTAGTTTTAAACATATTTTTCTAAAAATATTCAAAAGTTGTTGTTTTAATTCAAAAAATAAAGCCTTCATTTTATATTTTTATAAAATACTACATGTCATGACGATTCCAAAATGATAAGAAACTCGAAAAACCGATTTATAACGAAAAAGATACGACGATTTCAAGTTTACGTTAAATATATATACTTTTATAAAACTATTTTTATAAAAGTTACTATTCACCACAGAAACTTATATTTTTAAAACATCAATAAATCGATAAAACTATTAAATACGAAGACGTGCTCGAAAGAATCGCTAAAAACGGAGTTAAAACGAATAAGTTACGACATTTACGAGATTTACGATAACTAAATCTATAAAAATAAATATGTAACTGTTATGAACAGTAAAATCACTATTCATCAGAAAAACTCAAATTTTGAAAATGTTATATTTTGATAACTCGTCTTAATACGAAGGCGTGGACATAAGAAACGAAAGAAACGGACTTAAAACGAGAAAGTTACGCCAGTTTTACTAAAGTATACTTATAAACGTTTTTACTTTATAAATATGATTTCACTAAAACGATTAGATGGTGATGTAGCTATATAGAATTATATGTGGTTTTAGTTAATCAAAGTACTATATTACTAGGGAGTTTCATAATGAGGCCTCTTCGGGGTGGCGTATCGACGAGTTGCCGCACGATAGTATGAAGACTAAAACGACCTATAATAATCAAAGTGGATTAGTACTTATACGACCCAAATATTGTATTAGGTTGCATTTGAACGTAAAGCTTGATGCATTTTACCTAAAGTGGAAAACAAGTATAAAACCATTCACCGTTTGCGAGGAGATACCCCCGTAGCCCCTTTTTCTACTAATGAGTTATTAAATACGGGAGATTACTGCTTGATTTCTTTGGACACAATGTTTTCAAAATTGTAAAGCTATTTATTTCTGATTGACATAATTCCTAGTTACCGTATGGCCATTTACGTCTCCTCTAAATCATGGAACCGGTTAAATATCTTGTTGGGTATACGCTAGTGTTATTGGCAAGATCTATCGGACTGACCATCCCGTTTGGGCTTGGTTTCTAGTTGACCATTGTGACGACATTTAAAACAATTAAAAGAAAATTCGAAGATGACTGCAACATCTTGATTTAGAACATTCGTATTATTTTTTGTAACATCTGTATCCGTGTTGGCGCAACAAACCTCCGAGAACTGGTTTGTTTACTTTATTAATTTTAAGGTTCGGTGTCATGAGCTTAGGGCAATAATACAATGTGTTGGACTATTGAATGTGTTTCATAGTCTACTATTACTTAAATCTTGTGGTCCACGCTATTTCCTGATAAACCTATGAATTCACTCAACAATTTTGTTGACGTTTTAGCATGTTTTAATCTCAGGTGCTGAGGTATAAGCTTGGATGGGAGCCGTGACGAATATCTATTAGAGGGATTCTGATTTCTTAAATTCAATGAAACTTTTGTCTTATAAAATCTTAATGTCTTTTTAATAAAACTATGGGACCTAACGTGAAAACTCTGATCTTTTGTAATGACATCGAATGAAACTTATTTTTAACGTCCATTTAAGGTCATTTTCTATATCTTGATTTTTGTACTTTGACGTAGCACCCCATTGTTACCTTTCCGCTGCGACCTGATTTTGGGGGTGTTACAATTTGTAGATAGCTTAGTTAAGAGCGTGTTGGACTTGGAATTTCACGAAAAGGTTGAGTAATGAACGCGTGAGATGAGTTGCAAAATAGTCGTTTCATTAACAAGTTTTAAGGTACGAAAAATGGGTTGTCTTTGTGTACCTCTTTCGACCACTTTAATAGCTGGGTTATGTCGTTTATGTAGTATATGTAAACTTGAGCTGGTCGTAACCACATAGAAAAAAGAATGGATGAAAACGTCTTAAAAACGAATAAGTTATCGCTATTTGAAAATTCATAATTTTGGCTTAGTTTTGTGTTTGTTGCTTGTGTAGGTTGCGACCCACAAGGGTTTAGACCTTGTTTTAACCCGTTAAACGATGTCGTTATTGAAAACTCATAATATGAATGTCGTAGTCGACCTGGCCGAGAACGCGTAGGTATTTTTGGTTTGTTATGAAAGTCAATATCGAGTTCTAGAATAATACCTAAGGTTTTATGAAAATCACTCTTTCTAAACAATAAAAATTGTTACTTGTTTTAATTATTCTTTCGAACGTCACTACTTTAGTTATATATTTGAGGCGTTTAGAGACCAAACCGTGAGTTGACCCGAACTAACTATCTAAAGTTCACCTGGCTTAGTTTTCAAAAAGTCCGACTTCATAATTTACAAATTATTATTTAAAGCGTGACGACTCGTCAAAGTTGACCGTTTGACTAAAATTAATATTTATCAAAAATGAATATCTTCATTATTTAATCAAAATGCAAGCACATGCTAGGGATGAAACTTTATTAAATTCATTCATATTGCATATTTATCTTAAATATGTATTATTATCACTTAGGTTGCGGATAGAGTTTTTTCTCGTTTTACGTGCATCATTTTCCGTGCCTATACTAATTGATATTATATTGCTATTACATCGAGGTGAGTTCATAGCCCCATGTTTTACAATTACAATGATTTACAATTTTTGGGGTGAGAAACATGCATTGTTTTACATATTGGACGCAAGTGTATATTTTCAAACTGATTACGTGTTTGCCTAAGTAGCAAGAACCCAATGTGCCCATTATCATGAACTGTCAATTACTAGATTGTAAGCGCGAATGTTGTAAATATATCTATTTGGGATTGACATCCCCCTTCGGGTGAGTCATGCTCATTGTGTCGGTTTGCCGGACAATGGACATATACCATGTCGGATTTGGGATGTTTCGGGTTGAACATCATCACGGGAAATGTTGGCAATTTATATTGCAAGTCATACATGTCGTGCTTCAGTGTCATGAGCTTAGGGAAACGTAATTACATTTTTGTGATGGGTGCACAGGTTGCATAATCACGAGGAAATCTTGCTGTCCCGATTTATACATAAACAAACATATGAATTCACCAACTTTATGTTGACGTTTTAAAGCATGTTTTCTCAGGTCAATAAGGTATAAGAGCAAAGAGATACATTGGTGGTCAATCATTTTGGAGTCATTACATAATTGTTATGATCTAAAATCTTTACATTTTCAAGGATGAACAAGTTAAGCCGTTGAGCTTTTGTAACAACATTTATTAAATCCAATGTATCATTTTCAAACGACTCATTTAGAGGTCGTTCTCTCATGTCTTGTGCAATGATATTATGAAGTTACGCCCCGGAACATCATTTCCGCTGTGACCCATTTTGGGGGTGTTACATGGAAGGTGTTGTGAATCCCACGGAGTTCATCAGCTAGCTCTAACTTATACGTCACGAGACCAATTCTATCAATGACTTTGAATGGCCCAACAAACCGTGGACTTAACTTCCCACATTTCCCACAACGTATTACGCCTTTCCAGGGTGATACCTTTAACATGACCATGTTACCCACATCGAATTCTAACGGTTTGCGTCTCACATCCTCGTAACTCTTTTGACGAATTCAGGCGGCTAACAAGCGATTCTTGATCTGAACAATTTTCTCCGTTCTCTCCCTGATCATTTCCAGGCCAGTGAGTTGGATGTCTCCAACCTCACTCTAGCAAATAGGCGATCTACACTTCCGCCCGTAGAGCGCCTCAAATGGTGCTGCCTTGATGCTCGCATGTTAACTATTATTGTAGGAGAATTCGACCAATGGTAAATGTCGATCCCAACTACTACCAAAATCAACCACGTATGCTCGTAACATGTCTTCCAGCGTCTGAATCATCCTTTCACTCTGGCCATCCGTTTTTGGGTGGTAAGCCGTGCCCATATTTTCATCAGTACCCAAAGCCTTTTCGAGCGACCTCCAAAACCAGGATGCAAAGTGACTATCCCTGTCCGATATAATTGACACAGGCACACCATGTCTACAAATGATCTCCTTCAAATACAACTGAGTGAGCTTTTCCATATTATCGATCTTCTTCATCGGCAGGAAGTGCGCAGACTTTGTTAACCGATCAACGATGACCAAGATCGAGTCGTAACCACTCGAGGTTCTTGGGAGTCCCGTAACAAAATCCATGGTTATCTCCTCCCACTTCCACTTAGGGATTTCAGGTTGTTGGAGTAGCCCTGACGGCTTCTGGTGCTCAGCCTTTACCTTGGCATAGGTCAGACACTTACTGACATAGGTGGCGATCTCAGCCTTCATGTTCGGCCACCAATAGAGCTTCTTCAAGTCTTGGTACATCTTGTTAGACCCCGGGTGAATCGAATAGTTGGATTTGTACGATTCATGCATGATCAAATCCCTTAATCCTCCAAACAACGGCAACCATATCCGCTTATTAAAGTATTGGATCCCATCAGAGTGAATCTCGAATACTGGCTTGATTAGTCTTCCTAGATTCTCTGCTTTCACATTTTCCTTCTTCATCGCCTCGATCTGAGCATTAAGTATTCTCTCGGGTAAATTGGTGTGTACCGTCATTACCAAAGATCTAACCCTCAATGGTCTTTCTCGCTTAAAAGTTCAATCCATCGACATTGCCTCATGTTGAGCTCTTTTTGATCCAGGATGTACTGTAGACTCTTATGATCGGTGTACACAGTACATTTAGTACCATACAAGTAATGTCTTTGGAGTCTAAGTGCAAACACTACAACACCCAGCTCCAAGTCATGAGCCATGTAGTTTCCTTGTGTTTCTTTAGTTGTCAAGAGGCATACGCGAGCACCTTCTCCCTCTGCATCAACATTGCTCCAAAACCCTTGTGCGATGCATCGCAATACACTACAAAGTTCTCAGTCCCTTTAGGCAATGCTAAAATGGGTGCAAAACACAGCTTTTGTTTCAAAAACTGGAACGCCTCATCTTCTTCCTTACCCTATTCATACTTTTTGTTCTTCTGGGTCAGTTTAGTTAGGGGTTTATAAATTAACGAGAAACCCTAGATGAATCTTCGGTAATATCCGGCTAAACCTAAAAATTGCCTTACTTCCGTTGGTGTTGTCGGTGCAGACCAGTTTCGAATAGCTTCAATCTTCGCAGGGTCCACGTGAACACCTTTATTGTCGATCACATGACTGAGAAAGTGTACGGACTCAAGCCAGAAATCGCATTTCAAAAATTTGGCGTACAATTGCTCCTTCTTGAGTAACTCTAAATAATCTTCAAATGTTCTCTGTGCTCTTCCTTATTCTTGGATTAAATGAGTATGTCGTCGATGAACACGATCATGAATTTATTAAGGTACAAATTGAACACTTGATGTGTCGTTGTGTGGTGTATATTTTTATGATTCAAGTTTTAAATTTATATTTTGCCGACTTAACCAAAAACAACACTTTAACGGGCAATGTACCCGGTCGGTGATAGATTCGTGGTAAGTAGGGTATCGAACACTTGAAGTGAGGTTAAATCTCTCAATTTATTAATATTTTGGTTTACTTATCTAAGTTAATTCTAATCTAAGTCAAACCTATGCTAATCCTATGTTAGTCCTAATTCTATTTCTAACAGGTAAAATATGAGGTTTCAGCCTGAGAGACTGGCACGGGTTTGGTGGTGACTACAATCAATTCAAGACACTTTAACCCACGCAAGCAAATTAAGAGAATATAAAAGAGCGGTCAAGCCTTATAATAGAAAACTATATTAGCCATCATTAATCCGATTAGAAGTTGGTTTGTTTATTCAGTGCAATGATTACTTATCTCGAGGTGGTATATCATTCTTAGACTTAGGCAGGACTTCTTCCTAAGACCTAGACACATTAATTCTGTCATAATTAAAGCATCTGTATAAAGCATCCTTATTTGCTGATTATAATCTATCTTAGGGATTAAAGCAATGGTCATCTTGTTAAATCCTAGCTCATAAAGACTTTACCCATTTACTCTTAACGGTGATTCATACACTAATAGTCCACTAACCTAATCTTTACCAATTAATTAGAACGTACTCATTGATCACAAGGGTTTTACAATCTAAAGGCAAAGACAGGTTGTTAATCGTAATCCTATTGTTCTAGATGTATTAATCATTATATGAAGAGTTATCCCAACATCTAGATTACTTGGTCCGTATCACTAGATCCATTTGAATGATAGGTCGCATATTAAAGCACATAAACAAGTATAAACTAATAAACATAAACAAGCATACAACGATAAATTAAGCAATCGGGATATAAACAAAATCAAACATTCAGATCTTCATAATAATGGCTAATACCCGAAGGTATTAGCCTTCAAACATCATAATTAATACAAGAGTAATAGCTTAGCCAAGGTAAACTAACCGAGTTAACGAATGATACCAAAAACTGAACGATTACAAAAGTATAAGAAATTACACGTTGTCTCCTATAGATTAGAATGCGTTGCGAGACTGCGAGACCTCTTCTATCTGCTTTTTTTTTCTTTCTCTAAAAATTGACTTTTATGGTTAGGTTCAAGAATATGATTTAGCACACTTAAAACACGTTTTTGAGTTTTCTATTTATAGGGTTTGAAGTCATTCGATAACGGCGATTTATCGAATGGGTTCATACGGCGTATCGAAGTTTCCTTGGAGTAGGGACCACGTTTGAGTACCAATCCAGAATATTTTCACCTTCTATATCTTCAATATTCGGCATATTTTTCTTCTCTGGATACAGCTATTAATCATATTTCCTTCGAGGTCTTAGGTGAGTGGCAGCACAAGATATGCCGTATCTTTCTGATGGATGCAGTGTATTGTGTTTGTCTAGAACATATTCTTCAAAATATCTTTCGTTTCAAGCTACCAAAATGTGCGCCTTTTGCTAATATTCACCAATACTCCGTAATTACTGTAATTCACAAATACAAAACGATTAAGTAACAAGTATCTTTGCAATAATCCATACAAAATGTGGTTAGATTACATGGGAAAAATGATGCTTATAAAATAAGATTTTTATTTGATGTCTTCAAATATCCATCCCCCCACTTAAATCCTACTAGTCCTCAAGAGGCTGTTTTAGAAGTTTACAAAGAATAATCCCTAAAGATATTTTTTTGTTATAAAGCTATTTATGATCTATTACACCGTACAACAACCAAACACCTTTCACAGAAATAGGCAATGAAAACACTCAATCAACTCAACTGACTCTATGTGGTAACATGTAACAATTTCGCTCAATTACCTACAAGGTCGTGACGTGTATTCTATCATAAAGATTGGCAATGATACAAATCTCCAACCGCGAAAGCAACGGAGTAACAAGTTTATAAAAGTAAATATGGGTTTTGATGTATAAGAGCTCGGGGTTGATCAATATCCCTTTTCCAATCATTCACCAGAAGTACCACTCCAACAATGCAAGCTGAAGCACACCAAACATTGGCCGTAAACGACAAAAATAGACATGGTCTGCGATCACATCCACATTCGAATATTTAACCAATGGTAGGATGAAGAATTTATATAGGGTAGGGACCATTACTAACTTTCACCTCAAAAGTTCGTAACCAAACGAGCATGCAGAGAACATGCATACATGACCGTAATGACGAAATAGACATGCACGCTCGTACACATCCTCATTCGCATAGTCATTAGGAAAGATAAGTAAATTGTTGTTAAATAAAAATTATGAAACAAATAGATTAAGTCTAAAATACAAGTTGCTAGACACTTTTTCTTGACCGTTACCATGATAAAGACACGACTATTTACAACGTCTTGATCATAGATCAAAAACAACAACCTAAGTTGGCGTTCCCATAACGGTCAACTTCCCAATCATCTCATACTTTACATACTTTACAAGGCAAGTGGTGATATCTTCCACTTTATACAATACTCTACATCGTCGATTTGTATCAACGAATAATCGATCATTCGTGTAATTCCTTCGGTGGTTGTAAAACGATTATCTTCAAACTTTCCTTTTCTTTATTGTTGCGATTTTTCTAATTTTTTCAATTTTTTTTGCATCTAACTATATATGAAACTCGGAGTAGTTTCACCATCTTTACGATCATAATAATTTCGGATAATTCTTCATTCTTCAGACGTACCATTAATTGCGATGGTAGTAAAAATACATGAGTTTTGAATATAATATACATTCCCATTTGTGATGTGCAAATTCTTCCAACCGTACCAAAGATAGAAAATTTTGACACAAGACTCGGGAAATACAAAATTTACACTTTAAGCAACTAACGACTGTAAAATAAACTTAATCTAACAGGGTAGGCTAAGGTGTAAAGGTGTAACTAAACAAACAATTAGTGTAATTCTGAAAGGATTGGTTCTACTGGTTGTTCTAGGGGCATCTTACTCTTGATGTGAGAGTAAACAAAGGGTTTATACAGGGGTTAACTAACTGGTGTAGTTAGTTAATAAGCAACATGAATAGGCGTTTTGGGTGTAATCCTAAAATTTTACCAATTTAAACAAGTTACTCCATCTAAATCCATAGTACTCATCATTGCGGTCTCGAGTGATATACCAAGCCAAGTTCTAAAGTCTACTACATCATCGGCACACTCATATTTTATGGAATTTAGGTAAACATTTGGAAACGAATAGGTTAAATCCTCACAATATCTAATAAGGGTGTTGTGTGCGGGTTATGTAACATGTAATTTCACAAAAGTATGCTTGAAAAAAAATTAAAATTTTAAAATTTAAGCATATTTTTAGAATTTTAGTGTGAAAATTAAGACAAGTATACATTCTAATTCCCATCCCCCACTTGAATTATACAACGTCCTCGTTGTATAGATAAAACATTAAATACGAGAATTAAAAAGAATTAGAATGAGAAACTCCCATGATATTTGCTCGGTAGATTCTCCATGTAGATTTATTGAGCAAGAATTCGTGTTGAAAAGCCGCCTTGAAGTTTCAAGACTTCAACACTTCAAGATCTCCAGATTTGTAAATTCTCCAACAATCATTAGTCGATTTTTCTTTCATGAGGTCCTGTGTAAAATAGGAAAAACGTGCATTCCTATCTTGGTACGTTCGATTAATTTAATCTAAACTAAACAAACTAAATACGAGTTAGTCTGGTGAATACGCCGTATCATGTGCATGAATACGCCGTATTGCCAGAATTGACGATAATGTTTTTAAAGTGCATAAAAAGTAAAGACTGATAACAACCAGACAATCAATACGCCATATGGTATGGAGCGAATACGCCGTATTGATGTCTGGGAAGACAGACTCAATAAAATAAATACCATTCCGGGTTGTCTCCCGGGAAGCACTTTTGTTTACAGCGAAGTCTTTAAGTTAGACTTTTCTTTAGCTTCATTTCACTATTCCATCTCATGCACGCTAATGTGCCCGCGTGTGAGTCATTCTTCCGTCTTCGCGTCTCGAATGTAATCGGGTCCTAAGTTCAAAACTCCTTTGTAGAACCCCTTAAGCTTTTGGTATGGATGCGAGATTTCATTCTTCTTATCTTCATCACTTACCTTTAGTAATGGTAGGATCTTGTTGCATTGCTCATTAGTGTGGTGTTTAAACCTCGGATGTGATCGCACCATTTGGTAAGTTACACTTTCGTTTCCATTGTAAATGGTAATCATCCCTTCGAACCATCTTGCTTTAATTCCAAATTCTCTTAAAAATGGTTCGCCAAAAATAACATCGCCCATTTCTTCATCACGATAAGCATCCATATCTTCTAAAACTGCGAAATCCGTCACAACAAAAAATGTTCCAACAAAAATAGGCACATTCATTAAGGTTCCTATAACATTATTCCCTTTGTATACTGATGTGCTGTCGTGTAGGGTTAATTATTTGATTACCAAGTTTTAAATTTATATTAACCCGACAAACCTAAAACAACACTTTAACGAGCAGTGTACCCGATCAAGATGGAGTTTCGCGGTAAGTAGGGTGTGGAACACTAAGAGTAAAACATTAATCCTATATTCTATCAGTATTTTAATTAGTCTATTTACTGGTTAAACCTATGCTATATATGTTGTCTAATGATATGGGGGTTTTCAGCCTGAGAGACTGGCACAGGTTTGATGGAGACAAATATCAATTCAATAGACAATAAACACAAAAGAAGAAAATTAGAAGATAGAAAAGCGGTACAAGACAATGATAGAAAATTGTATTAGCCATATTAAATCCAGTTCTATGTTGGTTTGTTTGTTTTAGTGCAATGATTTACTTATCTAGAAGCGGCATATCATTCTTAAGACTTAGGCGGGACATCATCCTAAGACCTAGACACGATTAATCATGTCACAATTAACGCATCCACATAAAGCATCCTTTAGCTTAATTATAATCTATCTTAGGGAATCAAAGCAGTGGTGATCCTGTTAAAACCCTAGCCCAACGGGACTTTACCCACTTATTGTTTGACGGTGTTTTATATACTGGTAGTCCACTATTCAAATCTTTATCAGTTAATTAAGAGCATGATTGCTGAAACATAAACGGGTCACCTATCGGTCCAACTAAGCTCATAATTCAAAGACAAAGATAGAATGTTATTTGTGATCCTGTTGGTCCAGTAATATGAAACACAATATGGAGAGCTACCCCGATATCTAGATTATTTGGTCCGTATCACTAGATCCAGTTGAATGATAGGTCGCATATTCAAACACATAAACAAGTATGAGGTGATAAACATAATTAAACAATTAACGATAAATTAATAAATCGATTTTAAAACAAACCAAACATTGGACTTTCATTAATATGGCTAATACTCGAGGGTATTAGCCTACAACCATTGTAATTATACAAGCGTAGTCAAACAATGAAAATCGAACGATTAAGAGAGTAAAAATCACACGATGTCTTCTATGGATTCGTGATTAATGCTTGACCTTGGTGGCTGATCTTCTCTTCTAAAATTCGTCTTTAATGAGTATAGTATAAAGAATATGATATTACACACTGAAAACTCGTTTTTGAGTCTTCTATTTATAGTGTCTAAAAAAGACTCGATACGCCGTATCTGGCTAGGTCGATATGGCGTATTGGGTTGGATTCCTTGGAGTGCGCGCTACGTTCTTAATCAATCAGTGATATCTTTCCCAATTTACTTGATTTACTGTATCTTCGAATAGTTATCTTCATGGATACGGCGTATGGAAACATAGAGGATACGCCGTATTGGGAATTCATCAAACGGGTTTTCTTGTGAAGGTTTGGCGCTGATACGCCGTATCTCTTTTGTTGGATACGGCGTATTGGTTAGAAATCCGTAATCTTCAAATATCTTAGTTTTAGCTCCAGTTTATGCGCCTTTTAGCTTGGCTTCACAAAACACTCCTGAATTACTGCATTTATCAACTTTAAAGCAATTAAGCACAAAATAATGCAATAATTATATAAAAGTGGGCAAAACATATGGGATAAATGATATAATAAATGGACGTTATTTGATGTCATCAAATATGCCCCCACTTGAATCCTACTTGTCCTCAAGTAGACTTTAGAAAAAGTTTTAGTTTATAAAAATGTGTCCCAACCGAAGTTGAGGATTTTCCGTTTAAGCATCGTTTTGTCCTAATCACCTGTATATAACCAAGCTCCTCACGAAATATGGAAATAAAAACACTCAGATCACTTGACTAATCTAGGGTGCAACATTTAATTGGTACGCTCAATTGCTCGATCGTGATTAGTTTCGTATCATAGGCTTGGCAAGGATACACATCTCCACCGCTAAAGCTAAGGAGAAACAAGTCAAAAGATAAATTGGGTTAAGAAGGCTTAGGGTTGATCATTCAACAGTCTTTCACCATAAGTACCACACCAACAAGGAAGATGTATCGTACATACACGGCCGTAACGACAGAATAGACATATACAATCCGATCACATCCTTGTTCGTGTTTAACCAGCGGTTAGGATGAAGAACGATATAGGGTAGGGAGCTTCTAACTTTCACCGAAAGTCGTCATCCAACAAGGCAGCTGAGACATGCATACATGGCCGTAACGACGAAATAGACTTGCATGCTCGAACAAGTCCTCGTTCGAGTAGACATTAAGGTTAGTTGCTAGGAAAAGGGAAGTAAAATGGGTTTAAACAAAATTACAAAACAGATAGATTAAGCCAACAAATAAGGTACAGTTGCTAGTAACTTTCCCCCGACCGTTCCATGACAAAGACTCGAACATATAGACAAACGCCTCGATCATAGAAATGACAAAGACAGCCTAAGTTGGCATTCCCATAACGGTCAACTTCCATTACATCTCGTCCTTTACTTACTTTTACAGAATAAGTGGTGATATCGGCTACTTTTTACAAGACTTTACATCGTTGATTTTTATAACGTATCAACGAATAATCGATCCTGACAAGTGATTCCTTTGGTATAAAATTCTTTTGAACCGACTATTTTTCTTCCTTTTTTGCAATACATCATAAATCTCGGTTTTATTCCACTGTCTTCACTATCATAATTTGTCCGGATAATTTTTTCCTTGTAACACTTCTTCTTCGGACATGATTTATAATCGCGAAAGTAGCAAAACTTACGAGCTACATATTTTTCCCATTACATATTGCAATTTCCCGACCATTACGGAGATAGAAGAATTTCACTTTGACACAGGAAATACAAAACTTTACACGAAAGCAACTAGCAACATTGATTAAAATAGGCTTAATCTACACGGTAGGCTAAGGTGCAAAGGTGTAACGAAACATATAATATGATGTAGAAAAAGAAATAAATGGCTCAACAGGTTGTTCTAGGAGATTTTACTCTAAAAATGAGAGTAATCAAAGGTTTACACAGGAGTTAACTAACCAGGGTAGTTAGTTAATTTTACGACATGTAGGCTACATGGTTTAATCCTAGAAATTTATCAGTTAAACATGTTCCTCCATCTAAATCCATAGTACTAATCATTGCGGTCTCGAGTGATATACCAGGCCAAGTTCTAAAGTCCACTACATCACCGGCACACTCATAATTTTGTGGAATTTTTAGGTAAACAATTGGAAACGGAATAGGCTTAATTCTTACAATATGTATCAAGGGTTATAGTGCGCTAGGTAATGTAACTAGTGATTTTTACAAAAGTCATGCTAATTTTTTTTATTTGGCCTATTTTTAAGCATTTTTAAGCTCGTAACATGTTATTTTGTAAAAAAAAGATAAGTACGTTCTAATTCTCCATCCTCCCCACTTAAATTATACAACGTTCTCGTTGTGTAAATAAAATAATTAAATAATAATAGAAAATAAAATTAGAACGGAAAACTCCTTGATGTTTTGCTCGTGAGAATTCTCCAAGATGAGTTTTTGAGCAAAAATTGTGTTGACTAGGGCTTCAGCATGCCCGGATAAGTTCAACACATGTCCTTTTCAGAATATACCATATCATAGTTTTAGCAAGGTCCTCCTATATAAGAGATTAGAAGACAAGTGCAAATTCTATCTCGCTAATATGGTACAAAATAAAAATTAAACACACAACCTGACAAGACCATTACGTCCGTATCCCCAAACCCAAGATACCTATATTGTTCCTGTAGAAACAATTGAATTACTGGAAATTAAATATTAAGTTTTTAAAACTGATAACGTCCAGACAGCTCTATACGCCGTATCCAGAGGGGTTCGATACGCCGTATAGAGTGTCTGGGAAGACAGACTCGTGCAACAAATAATTAAAATGCGACAAACAATTAAAATGAACGAGTTTGTCCTCCAGAGAAGCACTTTGTTCACTGTCTTTAAGTTTGAACCTTTTTCTTCTTGTAAAGTTATCACTTGGCGATGTACGTTCTATCCTATCGTCCTTTTTTGGAAAAGTCAGGTAGATACTTGATACTAACTTAATGGTTCATGCTAAGAGTCGTATTCCGGGTGCATATGGCTAAGAACTCTTTGTTATCCTTGATCGTATATTTGATCACTTCGAATTTGTCCACTCTGCATATTACTTCGTTGGGCTGTTCATTATTTATATTCTCAAATTGAGGTGCGTCACTTAGATCCATACCACTCGAATTGTAAGCGTCCTCGTTATTTTTGTTTTTATCAATTTCAAAATAGGGTTTGGGGAATGAGTCATTAGGAAGGATCCCGTATTCATGCTCCTCCCATTCTTCATCGCTTAAAACTTCATCGTTCAATAGTCTTCCTCTTTTCTAATTCTAATCCATGTTATACCATAGGCGTCGTTTATCGTTTCGTTCCACTTTTTTTAATGATTCTTTGAACTTTGAGTTTTTACTCTAAGGTAAGAATTCGATGGTCACGAGCTTCTTCATCATCATCGTACATCTTATCATAATTGCTAGCACATGATAAGGGATAAAATTTCTTGAAAAATTTCTTCACTAACTCTTCCCAGGTGGAAATATTTCCATTCCCCTCGTTTATCCACCATTTTTTTGCGCCCTTTGAAAGTGAGAGAGAGAAGGCTTTCATCGAGTTTAAAAAGGACCACACTGCTATTTTGAACCAAACTTGTATTAGAGAACTTTATCGATATGTCAAAATCACATCTTCTTCACTCTCCGCTGAAGGTATTATTTGTAGTTCAGTTAATAACTCCCTTACTGAATTCGGTTTTCCACATTGCTTTCGTTCCTTTGGTTTCACCAGGATATTTGTTCTTGAGCTTTATTCAAATAGGTTTAGCCATTTTCGTCAAATGGTGTCCTAAAATTAAAAGCATAAATTATTAAGTAGGAATGAGCCCTTAAGGGAGAGGGAACGCAATAAAACAGGAAATTGATAAACAAAAAATTGCTACTGTTACTGTATCAGATGACAAATACGCCGTATTCAATGGTTTGAAATATGCCGTATAAGTCTTTGAATATATGTAACGCCGTATAGAGTTATCAAAATACGGTCGTATTGCTTGGAAAACAGCATTTTCTTAGGATTCTTGGATATCAAGGATCACTTGAGAATGTGAGTGCGTTCTTCACTAAGAATCTTGCACAACCATGGCAGACAATGTTTAAGGTCTTCAACAGATGTCTCACATCAATGTTGACTGGCCACGACCAAACAAAGATCAATGTTCTGCAGATCTTTCATGATGTAATCAATAAAGTTCATGTTGATTATGCAAGCCTTCTATGGTGGGATTTCTTACATTGTGTCCAGCAAAAGAAGAATGTTATTCAATATCCTCGCTTCACCAAACTCATCATTGCTTATATTATGGAGAAGTACGAGTCAGTTCCCAAGAGACTTAATGACATCAAATAACGTCACATTATTAGCATCATTTATCCCATTTATATTGCCTGTTTTACATTATTTATATGAGATTTGGTACATAATTGTTTATATTTGTTAATCTCAGTTATTATCAAGCAATTGGCAAAAGTTAGTGAAAAGCAAATGTTTTGGAGCATAAACGAAGAATTTAAGAAAGTATATTGATTCTAACAACCAATACACCGTATCATTCTAGACAGATGCGCCATATCCCAAGACTTAGATGAATTCAAGACCATTGCCTGACTTTGAAGAATACGCTGTATCCACATCAGCATATACGACGTATATGAAACCTTGGTCAACATCCAGAACAAGCTGGTAATACCTAAATACGTCGTATTCACATCAACAAATACGGCGTATCCGTTCCCTAACTTGGCAAAAGCATCCACGACGAGAAGACCTAATACGCCGTATCCAGAAGACCCTATACGCCGTATAGGGAAGCGGATGATAAATGTTCCAGAATATTTTAATCGTGGAGCCCACTCCAAGTTACCCAATACGCCGTATCGGACACCTCCAATACGGCGTATCGACCTGCCCCACCCCCCCCCCCCCCCCCCCCCCCCCCACCCCCCCCCCCCCCCCCCCCCCCCCCCCCCCCCACCCCCCCCCCCCCACCCCCCCCCTCCCCGCCCCCCCCCCCCCCCCTCCCCCCCCCCCCAACCCCCCCCCCCCCCCCCCCCCCACCCACCCCCCCCCCCCCCCCCCCCCCCCACCCCTCCCCCCCCCACCCCCCCCCACACCCCCCCCCCGCCCCCCCCCCCCCCACCCCCCCCCCCCCCCCCCCCCCCCCCCACCCCCCCCCCCCCCACACCCCCCCCCCCCCCCACCCCCCCCCCCCCCCCCCCCCCCCCCCCCACCCTCCACCTCCCACCCACCCCCCCCCCCCCCCCCCCCCCCCACCACCCCCCCCCCCCCCCCCCCCCCCCCCCCCCAACCCCCCCCCCCCCCCCACACCCCCACCCCCCCCCCCCCCCCCCCCCCCCCCCACCCCCCCCCCCACCCACCCCCCCCCCCCCCCCCCACCAACCCCCCCCCCCCCCCCCCCCCCCCCCCCACCCACCCCCCACTCCCCCCCCCCCCACCCCCCCCCCCCCCCCCCCCCCCCCCACCCCCCCCCCCCAAAATATCCCATCGAAGAGGAAGACTTAGATGAATCAAGACCATTGCCTGACTTTTGAAGAAATACGCCGTATCCACATCATCAAATACGAACGTATATGAAAACCTTGTGGTCAAACATCAGAACAAGCTGGTAATACCTAAATACGTCGTATTCACATCAACAAATACGGCGTATCCGTGCCCTAACTTGGCAAAAGCATCCACGACGAGAAGACCTAATACGCCGTATCCAGAAGACCCTATACGCCGTATAGGGAAGCGGATGATAAATGTTCCAGAATATTTTAATCGTGGAGCCCACTCCAAGTTACCCAATACGCCGTATCGGACACCTCCAATACGGCGTATCGACGTGTTTTCAGAGCTTATAAATAGAATACCCTAAACTCGGTTTTCAGCAGGTACAAAACCCCTTAACCACTAAATATGATATGCAAACGATTTTAAGAAGCCAAGAAGGTCGGCAGGTGCCTCAAGTCAATAGGATAGCTCTTGTAATCTTAATACTACGCTATACGCATTTGTTTATCGTCTCGTTCTCTTTACTTTAATCGTTCATCTATGATACTGTATTTTGTTACAATGACTATAGGCTAATACCTGTAGGTATTAACCATGTTTATGACAATTTAATGTTTGATTTGTTTATACTGATTGTTTACCTTTTTCGTTTCATGTTGATTATGTTTATCACTTCATATCTATTTATGTTTGATTATGTGTTTAATCTATCATTCAACTAGATCTAGTATTATGGACCAAGTAGACTAGAGTCTGGGATAGAACTACATATAAATTATATATGTGACTCTGGAATAATAGGACTGCAAATTTAAGCTTCGGTTTCTTCCTTTGGTTAAGTGAATAGGTAGACTAAGAGGTGACTTAGGATTACACATAACGTTCTGTTTCCATAGGTAAGTGCTTGGACCGCAGACTACCAGCATATATATAACAATTAGGCATAAGTGGATAAAGCCTCGATGAGCTAGGTTTAGATATGTCACCAGTATTATCTCCTAGATAGATTACAATCAATGGTGTATGCTTTATGAGATTTAGGTTAACTGTGATAGGACTAACTTAATAAAGTTTAGGGAGAAGAACCACCTAGGCTTAGGGAATGATATAACACCAACGAAGTAATACAATCATTGCACACATAAACAATTCCTATATTTTATTAGATTAAACTGGCTAATACATTTTCCTTACATTTGTGCTAGACCGCTTCTTTATAGTTTGTTAATCTGCTTGTGTGTGTTAATTGTCTTATTTGTCTTGTTTAGTTTAGATTAAACCAAAACTCGTGCCAGTCTCTTAGGCTGAAAACCCCCCTTGCGTTAGCTTAGAATTAGTTTAGGTTTAATTAGGATTAATTAGGACTAACATAGACAACTAAAATACCGATAGATTTAAGTATTAACGCTCGCTCTTAGTGATCGACACCCTACTTCCAACGAACCTACAACTGATCGGGTAAACTGCTTGTTAGTGTTTGTTAATAGGTAAAGTCAGAAAAATATAAATAGTAAAACTTGATAACAAATATTACATACACACAACGACACATCAAGTTTTTGGCGTGATGTGCTGTCGTATAGGGTCAATTATTTGATTATCAAGTTTTAAATTTATATTTAGTCGACAAACCTAAAACAACACTTTAACGAGCAGTGTACCTGGTCAAGATGGAGTTTCGCGGTAAGTAGGGTGTCGAACACTAAGAGTGAAACATTAATCCTATATTCTATCAGTATTTTAATTAGTTCTAACTAGTCTATTTACCGGTCAAACCTATGCTATATATATTGTCTAATAATATGGGGGGTTTTTAGCCTGAGAGATTGGCACGGGTTTGGTGGAGACAAATATCAATTCAATAGACAATAAACACAAAAGAAGAAAATAAGAAGATAGAAAAGCGGTACAAGCCAAATGATAGAAAACTGTATTAGCCATATTAAATCCAGTTCAATGTTAGTTTGTTTGTTTTAGTGCAATGATTTACTTATCTCGAAGCGGCATATCACTCTTAAGACTTAGGCGAGACATCATCCTAAGACCTAGACATGATTAATCATGTCACAATTAACGCATCCGCATAAAGCATCTTTTTTTTTATATTTAGTTAAATGCTATCTTAGGGAAACAACAATGGTGATCATGTTAAAACCCTAGCCCAATAGGATTTACCCTTATGTTTTTGACGGTGTTTTATATACTGGTAGTCCACCTATTCAAATCTTATCAGTTAATTAAGACATGATTGCTGAAACATACACGGGTCACCTACCGTCCAACTATGCTCATAATTCAAAGACAAAGAACAAACGTTATTTGTGATCCTATTGGTCCAGTAATATGAAACACGATATGGAAGCTATCCGGTATCTAGATTACTTGGACCGTTAACACTATATCCATTTGCAATGATAGGTCGCATATTCAAACACATAACAAGTATGAGTGATAAACATAATTAAACAATCACCGATAAATTGAGCGCGCTGTCGAATTTTAAAATAAACCAAACATTAAACTTTCATTAAGATGGCCTAATACGACGAGGGTATGCCACAACCATTGTTAATTATACAGCGTAATCAAACAATGAAAATCAAACGGCGAGAGCGCGAGCGAGTAACAATTACACGATGTCCTCCTATGGATCCGTGATCAAGGCTTGGACCTTGGGTGGCTTATCTTCTAGTTCTAAAATTCGTCTTTAATGAGTATGGTATAAAGAATATGATATTGCACACCAGAAAACTCTTTTTGGTCTTCTATTTATAGGAGTCTGAAAAAGACTCGATACTCCGTATCTGTCTAGGTCGCTACGCGTATTGGGCTGGATTCCTTGGAGTGTGCGCTAGCATTCACAATCAATCAGTGTATATCCCAATTACTTGATTATACTGTATCATCGCGATAGTTTGTTTATCTTCATGGATACGCGTATGGAAACATAGAGGATACGCCGTAGTGGGGATTTGTCAAACGCGTTTTCTTGTGAAGTTTGAGAGCTTATACGCCATAGAGCGAGAGAGAGAGAGAGGATACACGTATTGAGCGCGAGAAATCAGTAATCTATCAAATATCTTTTTTTTAGCGACCAAAATTATGCGCCTTTTAACATGTCTTTCACAAAACACACCTGGAATTACAAACATTTATCAACTTTAAAGGAATTAAGCACCAAATAATGCAATAATTATATAAAAGTGGGCAAAGCAGATGGGATAAATGATATAATAAATGGACGTTATTTGATGTCATCATGGCGCCGTTGTCGGGGAGTGAATTTGTTTAATTCTTGTTTATTAGTGTTTTAGTTTAGATTTTATATTTTTTAGATTAGCTTAGTTTGCATTTTTATTTGTTTGTTTTTCTGCATTCTTAATTCTTGTTGTTATGTACCTGTTCGAATAATAAATACGACGTATTCATAACTCTGTTTACTGAATACGGCATATCTATTGTCTGATACACCAACAAGTTTAGTTAACTTTTTTTTTTTCGTTTTATTCTCTAGAATAGTTTTACTTCAAATTATGTCTTTTGTTTTAGGAATCGCGTTTGGATTCCCTTCTTACCAGTTCGCCTATCCAGTAAGGAAGTTAACTATGGATGAAATAGTGGCTAAATTCATTAATGAAAGCAAGCGGGAACACGAGGAGATGGATACATTTATTAGAGAATTTAGAGCAACCATGAGATTTTATTAAAGGAGCAAAACAACTTGTTAAGTAAGCTAAGGTTTGAAGTACATGAATTATCAAAAGTTATAGGTAACACCTTGTCTTCAAGAAACGAGGTCAAAGGAGTGACTACAAGAGGAGGAAAAATGACTGTTGAGGTTACCAACGATAAAGAAATCAATGAGACTAATGATAACTATAATAAGCCTTCTAGATTTCATCACAACGAGCAGGAAAAACCTTAAGATGTTGTGGAAAATGAATCCCCAAAAGCTCAGGAACAAATTATCTAACCCACAATGGAAATACAAAAACCATCGGTTCCTTTCCCAAACCGGCTAAAAAAGAAAAGGAAGAAGCACAACAACAAAAGTTCTTAAAGAATCTAAAACAACTCCACATCAACATCCCATTTATTGAAGCCTTGGTACAAATGCCAAAATATGGTAAATATCTGAAGAATTTGTTGACAAACAAATCCAGACTTGAAGAAGCATGTACGGTGATGATGAATGAGAGATGCTCTAATTTTCTAATAAACAAACTGCCATCAAAAGAAAAAGACCCAGGAAGTTTCACTATTCCTTAAATTAGTGATTTACATATTGATAATGCATTAGCAGCTCTAGGAGCTAGTATAAGTTTAATGCCCTATACGATGTACCAAAAATTAGGTTTAGAGGAACCAAAACCAACTAGAATGAGCTTAGAACCAGCCGATAGGTCAATTCAGTACCCTAGAGGAATAGTAGAAAATGTCCTAATTAAGATAGATAAATTTGTCTTACCAATTGATTTTGTTATTTTAGACATGCCAGAAGACTCTAGATTTCCGATAATCTTAGGAAGACCCTTTCTGGCAACTGCCCGTGCTATGATTGATGTATTTGATAAAAAAAATAACACTTAGGATACGTGATGATAAAGTCACTTTTGATATGGAACGATCAATGAAAAGACCTTCTACCGAAGATGATGAATGTTATAATATTGACAATCTTGATGAAACTATTATTAAGGAGACCCAAGTGTTATTAGAGAACGAACCACTAGATTTGTTTTTAGTTGCTAATCTGGAAAAAAACATTACTCAAATGGATCCAGAAGGTTGTAATTCTATTGTAGAAGGATTTGTTGATAATGTGGAAGTAAAACAGTCAATACTGCGTATAAATATTATCGATACGACGTATTCAGTGAGACAGGAAGTAGAGGGTGCTAAAAATACGAGTAATGAACATCTTTATTCAGCTAGCGCTAATGAGATTGATGAAAAGAAACCAGAACTTAAAGACTTACCATCTCATTTAGAATATGCATACTTGTACAATGATAAAAGTTTTCCTATAATCATCTCGTCTAAATTATCCGAAAAGGAAAAAAGATTGCTCTTGCAGGTACTAGAAAAGCGCAAAGGAGCAATAGCAAAAGATTGCTCTTGCAGGTCCCTAGAATGAAAAGCGCATACGTCGAGCGACTCGTACGCTTGGAATAGATTGATGCAGATGCATTAAATGAATTCTACGTCGCATCATTCTACCACGTATAACAATTCCTGATTGGAATGATGTATCTTTTAAAGCAGTTATTCAACTCTCAAAGTGCGCTGTAAGAGATAGATCGGGTACAATTCAAACTCGCTAAATCTTATTTAGGTATTAGGCTAGCAAAACATTGAATAATGCTCAAGAACATTATAGCACTAGTGAAAAAGAACTTCTTGCAGTTGTTTTTGCGTTTGACAAATTTCGTCCTTATCTTATTTTATCAAAAACTGTGGATTACACTGTTTATTCTGCTTTGAAGTACTTATTCAATAAACAGGATGCTAAAGGCTTATACAATGGGTCCTGCTACTACAAGGGTTCAATATTGAAATCAAAAACAAGAAATGGGCCAAAAATTTAGCCGCAGATCATTTATCTATGTTGAAAAATCCTCACATGGAAATGTTGAATGAGAAGGAAATAGCCGATGAATTCCCTGACGAGCATTTAATGATGTTAAAAATTAAGTTTAATGACGATGAACCTTGGTATGCCGATTTTGTCAATTATATTGTCGAAAAAATTGTTCCCCCAAAATGGACATCCAAAAAAAGAAAAGGATTATACTCTCAAGTAAAAAGCTATTTCTGGGATGAACCTTATGTGTTTAAACTGTGCTCAGATAATATAATAAGAAGATGTATGGCTGGGAGTAAAATATTTAAAATTTTAGCGCACTGTCATTCAAGACCAACTGGAGGACATCATAGTGCTTATGTTACAGCAAGAAACGTTTATGAGTACGGATTTTATTGGCCTAGTGTTTTTAAAGATGCTAAAGGATATGTGATGAAGTGCGAGGCATGTCAAAGATCAGGAAATATATCATCAAACAGCGAAATGCCTTAAAATAATATTCAGGTATGTGAAGTATTTGATATTTGGGGATTAGATTTTTATGGGATCATTTCCTGATTCAAAAGGAAATAAGTATATATTAGTAGTTGTCGATTATGTGTCCAAATGGGTTGAGGCTCAAGCATTACCAACAAATGTGTTGCGGTTGTCGTAAGGGACTTCTATAAGAAGTTTTACAACTCCCTAGGCAGTGTACCTAACCGTTGTAGTGTAGTATATGCAAGACTCGGGGGTTGTTATCGTTCTCTAGGGGAATAGGTTGGGAAGGCTTGATCACGGTCTAACAGAATTCTAAGGGTTGAGAGAAGATTCTTTTTGTGTTTTTATGTTTATAGGAAAGCAGGTAAATCATATATTTGAGAGGTTTGGTTGGTTTTAGCTGTAAAACTAAATATAAACTATGCTACTGGTGATAACAATATAATAAAAGATTATGTTTATTTAATCATGTATTACTCTCTAGATTGCTTCTCCTAGTGTTGTTGCTTGGTCACACTTGTTATGATCTATGTAATTATTTCCTAAGTCATGAACGAATTACACGAACCCGCCGTCTATTTAATATTCCGTTAAGGCAACGCACAAGTAAGGTAGTATGAAGACTATTACAAGGCCCCTAAGAGTATATTAAATGCGTTTGAAATATATTAAGAGTGGATCAACCATATAAGGGGCAAGGTAGTATGAAGACTGTTACCCGATGGTATCCTTTCTACACAATCATGTTTTCCTAGACATATCAACAGCGATACAGACAAAAGCTGGTTTTCTAAGACCTAACATGCATATTCATCACAAGAAGCAACACCACTAAGATCTACATCCTAGGTTTCATACAATCATAAATAAACACAGTATAGGGTTTAGCCAAGCATGTTAAAGATAAAGTAAGAACATATAAGAATCACACAACAAGACATATTGAATGATTAAGATAGTCTTACTTGATTAAAATATGAATTGAACAGAGTACAATAGGGTTTTGAGGCCCCAAAATCGTCCCTAACAGCTATTAAACAAACTAGGGTTCGTCCCTTTCTTTTACCCTAAAGTTACACACTTAAAACCCAAAAAACAGATTTGTATATATAGGAAAATCACTGTGACGGCGTCGCGTGTTATCGTGACGCCGTCATGAATGGAATATTCTAGATAATGGGCTGGGTCGTGCAATCTGACGCCGTCTGGAGATCTTGTGACGCCGTCTTGAGATGGGTTGTGACTGCGTCACGTGTAATCTGTGACGCCGTCTTCAGCTGCTGAGTAGAAATTCTTGAGAGATGTTGGTGTAGGTTCGTAGTCTTGTCCGTTTCTTCTTCAAATGAGCCCAAGTCACGTGTATTTCCTCCAAATGCCTTTCAAAGGCTAAATACCTTAAAAGGAACGATTAAGTACCTATTTTGGGCATAAATGCACGATTTAGAGGGTTAAACGACCCCGAAAAAGTGTATAAAATGACACCTCATCAAATACTCCTACACTTAGGATTTGCTTGTCCTCAAGCAAATGGGCTTTTCTACCTCAACAATAGCAATATGAGGGTCATTTTACCTACTCTTTAAAAGTATTTTACAACACAACCTTCTAGACCTCGTAATTAAAAGCACGGAAAGTAAATACTAGTACCTCACATAAGTGTTTGGGATTCTCTCTTTCACTCGGGTGTATAATAAATTATAACATAAGGGAGAAACGGAAAATCAACACTCATTGCATGTCATAGCATATAAATTACCATAGTCTTGGTAAAGGATCAAACCTCTACCGCTAAGCGCAAGCATTATTCATTACTATCTAAGAGGTCTTTTTAAAGGGTTGTGGGTGTAGGTGTAAGATAACATATATTGAAAACGTAAATGGATGGGATACATTTGGGTGGCTTTGGGTGAATTTGGAGTGGAAAGGTTAGCTAATTATTTACACGAATACACGTTGGTATGGTTGCTAAGCCAAGACTCGAACAAAGATATACAAACTCTACACAACTCTACATCAATCTCTTTCTTTTTCTTTTTCTTTTTTTGAATAACATAATACATCACAACATAGAGTTTATAACACGTACCCCTACACTTGAGCTTTTACATGCTCGATATTTACAATCTAACTAATGACCCGATTTGAGGTGGATCAAAATAACATGGAGATATCTTAACAACCATATGGGGGTTTGACTGAACTTTTCTTTCTATTCTTCCACGAAAATTAAATACTTACCATGAATCCCAATCGTCCAAAAACTGTATTTACAAGGATAAGGACTTAGCAACCGTGTACTCAATAATTAACTTGGTTACACATCAATGTTACAAAAAGAGTAGAGTACATTTAAGGTAGGAGGTTTAGGCGGATTTTGGGTGTTAACGTATGGTGTAAGGTTTGAACAATGTTCTTCATTAATAGTTCGGCTTAACCAGAAAATTACGAGAACCGTAAAAAAGGATAGGCTCGGAGGGTTGTACTAGGGGTATCCTGCACTAAAGGTGAGTGCATGGCAAGGGTGTGGGATAGTTATATGATCGGTGTGACCATCATAACAATTACAGGTTTAAAACATGGGTTAATCCTAATGCCTCTTATCAAGCAAATCCTAATACTTACTATGCGGTCTCGGGATGCATCACAAAAACAAGTTCTAGAATTTAATATACTACCGGTACACTCTCATAATCCTAAAGTAACCAATACCAATGTTCCAGAAAAGGCGACAAAACCACGCATACACATCCGTAACGACGGGAAATAGAACACCGATGATTGTCACTCCTGTACCTCGGAACAAGCTAAAGGTATAACATCTAAGGGCGAACCTCACATTTTGGGGGGTGGAATTTGAGGGTTTTTGTGCTAGTAATATAAATTCCTATCCATGAGACGCTCTTAATACTTGGTTTTCGTCGGTATGTGTCATAATTTTTTTTAAATTTGGGTCAAAATCACCTCTTATGCTATGTTTCGATATATTACCCATCATTTTAAGGACAAAGCAAATGGCAAATGAAAGAATAGTTTCTAAGGCTTATTTTCCCCCTACACTTAAGTTGAACATTGTCCCTAATGTTCTATAAAGGTACCCGTAAAAACGAATTAAAGGGAAAAGAAAACAAGGAAAAGAAACTAGTACTCCCCTGGTTTGCTCAATAATAGAGAAGAAACATGCGATAACTGGTTAAATCGTCATCCAAGAATCATCCAATGAAACTTCCTAAGAACTTCCAGTGTATTCTAGCAAATATAACCTGTAATAAAGACAAAGAAAAACTATACCAAGCATAAAATGTGCGATATACAAATATACAATATGAATTTAGGGTTTGACTCGATAAAGCAGTAAAGATAGGATGAGAGAATTGTCAAACTTATTGGTTTTGCAGGTTTATAACAGAAGATTTCATATTTTAAATGTTATGCAAGTTTTATTTTCAAAAATAATTAAAAACTTTAAGTTTTCTGGACCTGGGCGTTTGACGCCGTCAGGAAAATCCTGACCCCGTCACAGGTGTCGTGGTGACGGCGTCGCGTGTAAATCGTGACGCCGTCTCCACGTTCTGTGAAAATGAAATTTTTGTTTTTGATGAAAAATTTCCTGCACTTGATTCCATAAGTTAATTCATGTACAAATAGCTGCATAAAACCTGAGATTTGACAATTTACTCATATGACTCGAAACTGACGCGAATTAATCTAAACAATTCATTTAACATGTTTGAATTTGGCTCAAAAGCCGGATAAATTCCCCTACACTTATTGTTTGCAAAATACCTTTGATTGAAATTAAGACGAGGTTAAAAACAATACAAAGCATGATTACAAGATAGTTCAAACATAATAAAACAAATAGTAAAGAATTAAAACACATAAGACACTCCTAATATGCGATAAAAGTAAATATTGGGTTGCCTCCCAAAAAGCGCTTTTCTTTATTTACGAGTCTTGTAGCTAGACTCGAAGTCACACGTCCTTACGTGACTTCTCCTTCATCTTCCATCCCAGTTAGGTATTCGGGTCTAAGCTCTAGGCATTCTTTGTAAAATCCTAATATCTTGCTCATTACGTACTGTACCCCTCTTCTCTTGTGTTCTTCGTTCCTAAGGTAGACTGATTTTGTGTGCTCTTTCTCAAGGTTCGACAATGAGTTGTATTGTTCTATCTTATGGGGCATCTTATAGGCAACTTCATCGTTTCCGTTGGTGAACCTAACTATTCCTTCTTGTGGGTCGTGAGTCATGTTAGATATTTCCACAAAAGGTTTCCCTAGCACTACTTGCGACAGCCTAGGGTCTATAATTGAGCTAATGTCCTTAATAATCATGAAGTCTACGATATAAGTGAAGTTTCCTACCAGTAGAGAAACACTTCGAGAGTGCCAACAGATTAAGGAGGCTCAAATGTCAAGCCAGTTGTTGTGAAAATTCTACCAGTAGGTTTCCATACTACTTTGGTAGAGGATTTTCTAGTTAGAGGGCACTTAGTTCCTATACAAGTGAAAATCTTTCCTGTTGGTAGCCACTTATGTCCAACTGTTATAAAAATTATACTAGTAGGTTTCCATTCTTTCTTTTGTTTTCTTTTAACCGATTTTGATTTTGCACGCTTATTTACATCATTCAAATATTTATCAACACACAAATCATGATTAGCAAAAAATAAACATTCATTACATGTAGAACAAACATTTTTAGAATCTGAATTCAACACAACATGTTTGACATTTGCATTATAATCAGAAGCACGATTGTTCTTATTCGAAAAATACTTAAAATTCCTAGGGTGAAATTCTACTCTTTTATTCTTCTCGCTACTACTTGATGTTTGTTGGATCCTATTGTCATTTGTATCGTGTCTAGGCTATGATCCGCTAGCATTAGTAGTGCTTTCTAATCCTGTAGAAGACAACAAAGTTTGTCAGTCTGCTGAGTATTTTTCTTTGCTACATATTTTTTTGTTTTGTTAATAGTTGTTTCATGTGATCTTGATGTATCTACTCTAGGTTTGTTGTTCTTTTTAGGCCAAGTTGCAGGAGCCCAATTTTCTTTCTCGTTGTATACAAAAGGGCATGAGGCACAAATATACACTAACAGTTCCTGGATTTGTTTAGCAAACTTACAAGCATAGTCTAAATCCGTACCAAAAGGTCTCGAGGCTATAGCTTGTTATAACAATTCCTGGAGTGTTTATGTGTGTTCCTTAGTGAATTTAAGGTCATCTTTGTGCAATAACTTATTGTTTCTGAAGTATGAGTTGATTGGCTCTGAATCAATCCTAAACATGCTTGAGGCAAGTACTTTAGTGCTTTTACGTGGCTTTCTGTTCCCTCATCTGTAGAAGACACTACAATCAGTTTTGGTTTCAGTCATCAAGCTTTGCTCTTCTGAGTATTTTTTTGAGTTTTGTTAGACTCATATTAGTTTTTTTTAATTGGTTCAACTTAGTTAGATAGTGTTTCATTCGTGAATTACTTGAGCTTTGTATTATGCGTATCTCTAGTTGATGTTTTGTTTGTCTTTTTGTCGGGATAGATTGAGGCCATAGCTGCAGGAGCCCAAATTTTGATCTCGTTGTATACAGAAAGAGGCTAACTTTTCTCGAGGCACTAAATATACTATCTAAGCATGTTCTGGATGTTGTTTTGCAGCTGACTTCAAGCAATAGTAGCTAAATCGCTACGCATACAGGTCTCGTAGTGGCTTAATATGCTTGTAGTATTAACTATGCCACTGGGAGATGGTTTTAGTGTGTTTCGATAGTGAATTTTTGCAAGGTCATCTTTGTGCAATAAATACCATTACGTGTTTCTAAGTTTGAGATTGATTGGCTCTGAATCAATCCTAAAAGACGTATAAGCTCATTTAATTATAATTTTAGAAGTGTAAGATACTCTTTAGTGCATTGAGTATTTTCTAACTTTAGAGCCTAGGTTATTAGTACCCAATAGTGTTATATGATTGTGGACATGGTTGTTTTGGATAGACAAAATCTTCTCGTTTTGTAAAATTCGGTAAAATCACGACACTCTGTTCCTCCATTATATATACTTTGCTAGAAGCTTTTTGACTAATCATTATAATGGCAATTTATGTCTTTTAGGTTCCATCCAGTTGCACGTTTTTTGCTTTCAAATCATTTGTATTTCGTGATCAATACGCTCTTTGTTGTAAAATTAGTATCCACACTCTTTCCTTTTAACTTTGCTAAAAGCTTTTGTAACTCATTAATGGCAATTTGCTTGTCTATCAGTTGAGCTTTCAAATCATTTGTTTCGTACTCCCCCTCGTCCCAAAAAGAGTGTCCACAAACAAAAAAATGAACATGATATGCGTAATTAATGATAGTTTTGATTGATAAAAAGTCATTTATACCCTCATAGTTAATATAGAAATTAGGAATGAGTAATTAATGCATGTTTTAATTATAAGGGTAAAGTAGGAATACCAATCATAATTACTATCCATAAATAAAAATTGGACACTTTTTTTGGGACAAACATAAATAGTAAGGTGGACACTTATTATGGGACGGAGGGAGTATAATTTACTGTTTAATTCTGAAATCAACGGAGCATCATGTTGTTTCCAAATTTGATCACATTTCATTTTTTCCTTTTGTTGTTGCAAATCAAGTTTTCAAATCTTTTTTGAAAGCTCATTATATGACGTGTTTTCAACATTTTCATTTTTCCATGAAAGCTCAGTCCGAAGACGTTCACATTCTCCACATTGTTCTATATACTTACATGGCATCTCTGAATACTCATCAAGATTATCAAACGACTGAACAATAATACACATTAAATCTTTAGACAAGCATTCCTCCAAGAGTCTATCACTTTTTATTAAAAGTTCCTTCTTTTCGATTTCAAAATATTTCTTTTCCACAGAACATTGGTCAACCTTAGTTTCCATTCCTTCAAAAATCTCTTTCATTTTCAAAACTTCTTTATGAAACTCTTGTTCAAATTGAGTTAAAGACTCTCTGAGTTTGGTAACAAGTGGTTTGACATCCGACTCATAAGCTCTTTTGACATGGTGTACCCCAAAATCACCCCAATAAAGTACATTTATGGTCGTTTTAAGTTTAACCAGCTCATCAAAAGTGTGAAGCTGATCTTTAGCCTTGTTAAAAACATTTTTGCTTTACTCATTTTTAGGAGTTGTTTTGGAATATCTTTTATCGGTTTGACTTTAACAAGTGACATTTGGAAAACTGGTAACCAATATGCTTGTTCTGTAGACATTTGTTTTTGTGGAACAAAATATTCATAAAGTTTGTTTAACTTTGAATAATCAATGGGTTTATCTTTATGTTCAACTTGTTTTTCTTTCATTTTTAACAGACTCTCTTCGGCTAAAATCAAAGTCTCCTCAGAATCAAACATATAAATGGGATCATGTTTATCAACTAAGATTTTTCCATCATACAACACAAGTTGTTTTCTTTGAGTTTGTTTCAGATACAAAGGATTTTGATAAACAATAGCCGTTTTGCTAGCATTATGATAAAAAGCTTGTGGTTTTGTTAACATGTGCATCCTTTGAACTGGTTTTCCAGTTTAATAAACAATGTTTTCCAGTTCTGTTTTCTTTTTATTCAAAACAAACACTTCATCAATGTACTTATCTTCTTTCTCAGATGACCCTTTTTTCAAAACATCCAAATTATTTTCAGGAATGAATTTGGTTTCAACTTTCAAAGAGAGTTCTTGTGTGAGAGCAAAAAATTCCCTTATAAAAGCATCCACTTTTTCATTGTGATCAACAATTTGTTTTCGGATTTGTGAGTCTAAATCATGTTCTTTTGATGTAAAAACAAGTTGAGGTTCTTTTTGTGTTTCAAATTTTTTAACATTTTCTTTGTATCTTTCAAACTCAATGGTGAATGATTCATTTACTTGCTTGGTTTCCCGTTTGACCGTATTACATCGTGTTGCTTCATGTTGTATGTTTTCAATTACTAACAAAATTATAGCATCAGTTTGTGCAAGAGATGTCATATCTTGAACAACTTCATTTTTGTTAATATTCGCATATGAAATGTCGAAAATAACATTGGTGTCATTTGGTGATTCCACATTCGTATCATTAAGAGAAACTGGTTATTCAGAATTTTCCAACTCTAGTACAAACAAATGAAACATATCATTATCATGGTAGTTGTTGTAATCGGGTACCTTAGACAGGATGTCAGAATCATAAGAAGGACCATCATCATCCCCATTGAATGATCTAGTAGGAGAAAGCCTTGCCATAAATTTGCACATGTAGTTGGCGCCTCATCACAGTCTGAATCAAATACGTCTACATGATCTGTCATGAAGATTGAAGTGGTATTCAACTAAAGATCTTCATAGTCTGAATCAAATCCTTCTAACCCATCTGCCATGAAGTCTTGTTTCTCATTATCAAGTTTAATCAATGCTTCCTATTTCTGTGCTAGCAGCATCTTTTTTTAAACCATTCTGAATCCTTTACCCGCTTTTTCATAGTACACTGTTTTGCATAATGACGTTCACCTCTACAGTTATAGCACCTGATCACCTTTAGTGGATTAGCATTTAAATCTCCAATTATCTTTACTACTCCTGTTGTTCCTGTTGCATTACCCCTCACAGTATTCCCAGCATAGCTCTGAGTATGTCGTCCTTATACATTATGTACTATTACTCTTCCATCTTGAATATTAGCTTGAGTTCTTGGATTTGACAAAGTTCTGAGTTAGTTGTTGGTTGGTGGGTATCTTGAGGTGATAACATTGATGAGAAATATCATAGCCTTGTTAAGACTGGCTATTCGATCATCAGTAGGTAGAAAAGTTGGTATTGAAAACCCTGATGGTGATGTTGGTCTTGCAGGTAGTTGTTGATGAACATGAGGTGACTCATATGTCTGTTGTAGAAGATAAGATTGTTGTTGAGGAGCAACTAACACTTGTGGATGATATTGTGCTAGATGACTTGCATAAGATTGTGGTGGATTATAAGTGTGTGCAATTAATGCAAGTGGATCAAGAAATCTTAGTCATCAGCCTCGTTCTGTTTAAGATATGCATACAACTGATCAAAACTAACTTCATGAAGGTTTCTAGCTTGCTTAACCCCTGTGACAAACCTACTCCATTCCGGCTGAAGATGGTTGACAAACTTGATATTGACCTGAAGCTTAGTCATGTTAAGTCCAATGATATTAATATCATTCATCAGCTTTGCAAATATCATAAATTATGATTGAATCGTCTCTCCTTTCTCTGACATAAATCTATCAAACTCATCTGCTAACTTTGATTCTCTTTCTTGCTTAGTCAACTCTGTCCCTCCCATTAGCTCTTTAACCCTATACCAGATGTCACAAGCCTTTGTCTTATGATTCAAAAGAGTGTAGATGTCATTGGGTAAACCTTGAAGAATAATGCTGGCAGCCTTAATGTCACATCCCATTGTGGTCTTTTCTTTAGGATTCAGATTAGCCAAATTTTGCATTCGCTTTTTTGTTGGTCTTCAAGTTTCCTCGTGAGTTAGAATAATAATCTCTTTGAACGGAAATGGACCTAAAAATATTAAGTCTAACAACATTTGACTATTCTCCTTCCTCACAATGTACAGTAGCATATGACTCTACCATGTATCATAACCTCCTTTCTCAAGCATAAATGGACGATTTTCATAACCAGTAGCAAGAACATTTTCAGTTAATGTTTACATGATGATATGATGTTTTAATTTGTGTGTGAAATGATATAAGGATCGTTTCGATGATTAGGAACTGTTGTGTGGTTTGTTGTTGTTGTTGTGATTAGGTGATTTAGTGTTTCAAATAAAATGAATCAGAATCTGAACTCGCTTGAATTAGGTAAACCTTAACTCGCATGTATTTGAAACTTAACTCGCATGTATTGAAAGTTCTCAACTCTCATGAATTGAAAAACACAACTCACAAGTTTTCAAAATCCTATAACTTACAAGTTTTGAGAAAGCTTAACTCGCAAGATTTTTAAATCTTAAATCACATGAAATAAAACTTGTAACTTGCAAGTTTTCAAAAGCCTGTAACTCGCATGAATTCAAAAAATCAACTCGCATGAATTTAGAATCCTGTAACTCGCATGAATTTTTACAAATTCAACTCGTATAAGATTGAAAATCCTTACTCGCACGTTTAAACTTCCAAACCCGCAAGTATTTCAAAACCTATAACTCGTAAGTTTTCGAACTCGCATAAATCTGTATTCGTTTCATTCCTAAGTCGCAAGTTTTTCGAACGAGAATATGACTCTAAAATTACTTAAAAATACCACTTTTAACGTTCCTTTAGTTTCTTTTGCAAATCTAACTTCTATCTTACTAGTTTAATGATAAAGAAAACCAAACTTTAGTGTTTTTAACAACAAGAAATGATCTTTAATATGATCCAAACCATATAACTCGCATAAAAGAAAACGTCACAAATTTTGAATTTAAAACACACACAAAACACCACTAAATCAACCCATGGCTTTAATACCAATTGTAGGAAATACAATATTGATATCAATCACACAAAGTATGGTTTAGGTTTTAGAGAGAGAGATGGGTGGAAACTTAGAGAGAGTGAGAGAGAGAGAGAGAGAGATAGAGATAGAGAGAGAGAGAAAGAGAGCCATAAGCATAATCAATAATAACAAGTTTCACCACCCTACATCTCCTCCTAACGTCTCCTTATATAGGTGAAGGAGCCTTTAAAACTTTGCCTGGTTGAACAATATGGGTTACATTTCAATGTAATCTCGTACATATTGATCTATGACCTAAGACATAACTAGCCGAGAGTGAACGACACTTTATAGATTCCTAACAAAGAATGAATTTTTCCATCCTTTTAATCCTGATCTATTATCATCCATACAAGGAGTCACCGATGCTCGTCTCTTGGCAAAGGAAAACTAATGTACTTGCTTCGAGAGGGTCTGGAAGACCCAGAACAGAGTCACCGTGGGATCAATGTGAAGAGCTCGACACAGAACCTCAACATTATAACCTTGTTTAAGCCTAAAGGGACAAGTTGAAAAAAATGAACCTTAAAGTGTTAAACACTACTAAAAGTAAGATGGAAAAGGGAATCCTAATACCGAGCATTCAGCGAAGGCAGGCGAGGATGAAGTTCTCGCAGGATCCTATATGTATATATGAGCGAATCTAATTCGGATTGTTTAAGCGTAGAGTATAACAACCCACAATTTTCATAAATGTAAATATCCATCTATTAAGTTAGATGATGTACAATCTATCAGTTATATATGAACTCACCTTTTTCAGGGAAATTTTTCGCTTTATTACATTACATTACTTTGCCAATATCTCAATATACAATATAACATGCATAACTCAAGTTAACGGACTCAGACAACCTACGTATGGCAATCCTATCCTCATATATGTCAAGCAAACATCATAACATATCAAGTCAATATCAAAATATCATTATTACAAAGTACATTACTCATATGAGGTATTAATTACAACACCATATCAAAAATGGGCTTTAAACATTATCGAATGCCCTAAACCCTAACCTCATGGAAGGATTAACTCCTAAAGTGAATGTACAAGCTGCTAAAGCATGTGTACAGGTAATATAACATCTCAATTGAAATATATAATCTCTTTAAATCAAAGTACAAGTCCTTAAAAGCTCAATATATAAGTCATTAAGCTTAATCCATAAAATAGCCATTTTACCTCCATTTTCATTCACATCTCTTCACTATCACTTGTGAGCAAGCTAATATACTCATTTTACAAGATTTAAACCTTAAATATTCTATTCATAAGCTTTCATACATCTTTTTACACTCAAAACCCTAATTCAAAACCCTAAACCCTAAAACCAAGCTAGTTTCTAAGCCATGACCTGTTTCTTGGCTTTTATCCATTGTAAACCCAAACCAACTCTCAAATGAGTTGTAAAAACTTATTTTACTATCATATAAATCCTATTCAATCATTATTTCATCATTACTTCATCATTTTGCTTCACTTGTACGTAAAATATATCCTAGAAACCCTAAATATACCTAATTGGTTCATTCAACCCGTTTACTTGTTTTAAACCATTCTAATCCTAAATAACCAACCAAGGGCTATTATAAACTCATAAAATGAGTTTACAAATCATTATCTATCATTAACTTGGCAATGTACAAGAAATCAAAGCCTAGAAAACCCTAGCGAATCCAGAAAACCCTAATTATGCCCTAATTATACTTTGTACCCCGTTTTCCCCCTCAATTTCAACTCAATTTAAACTTCAACCAACGACCAAACTTCATTATAACACTTATATAATCCCTAGATTTGTATTCCATCATTCCTAATCAAGATATGCAAATATAACCAAGAAAGTCAATAAATCCCTGAAACGAGCCCTAGTTGATACTCCGTACCCCATTTCTCTTCAATTCTAATCCGTTGTAAAACCCACACGAATGCTAAATATTTGCTAATTACTTTAATCCCAGACCTTAACAACCTATTTCATCATTCCTTAATCATTTATAACACAATGTACCTTGTTAAAACCTTTGAAGAACCCGTCGAACCTAAAATGGACCCGGTTTGCTTCTATGACCATTTTAACCCCTCTAAATTGCTACCAAGTCCAAATAACCAATGTGAACCTCTTCTAGAATCATAGTAGCAGCTTACTAAGCAACTTTGACTTATCCTTGGTCAAATTTGAAAAGCACATGGCCTTGTTCTTGCCTACTTCAGCCGCGGCATACCCCAACCCCAAACACCTCATCAAAGCTACTTCATAGACCTCCACCATTGATTTCCTAGCTTCTACACATCATAACCTAGACCCTCTATGTGTCAAGACCAGATCATAACCCTTGCTTACTCCTTGCTACTTCAAATGGGTATAAATAGGGGCATAGTGTGTTCATTCTTCTTCATCCCCCACTTCCTCCTCTATAACCCTTCATAGTAGCAACTCCTTGCTCAATATGAATTCTAATAGATCCTAAGAAGTCTCAAGTACAGAAAGGAAGCAAAAGAAAGCAAGAAACGAAGCCCGAGAGTCGTTACTCTAGCCGTACGAAGCCGAAAGTCCCGATTCTGACCCGTTTCCAAGCTATAAGCTTAAATCAGGTTCTATAAGCTTATATTCTGCTCATGTAACATCATAATGTTCATATGTTCTTTGCTAAAATCATAATAAAATCTTTGAACTCAAAAACCTAAGTGTTAGCCTTTTGATCCAAAACCGTACACCCTAACCCTAATTTCATGTTTTTACTTAATAAATAATGGTGCAAACTTTGTAAACTTTTGTTATAATCAATCCTAATAAGCTATTATAATGTTAAAATAAGTGCTTTGATAAGTCATAAGAAAATTTGACCTTAAAACCCGCGCGTTTTCATTTTGAAACCCTAATTTGACCCATTTTACCTTTTAACTTAACAAATCGTTAAATTAAACTTATGTTGTGTTAAACCTTCATATTTTAGTTTATTATAACTTATAAATGACTATTGAAATGTTAAATTAAGCTTGCATGGCAATTTGGACATGTTTTGTAATTATAAATGCCATGCAAGGGTATATATCGTAAATTTTAGAAACTTATAACTAAAAGGACTAAAAGTGTCATTTTATCAAAGTTATAACTATAGGGGTCTATTATGTCACTTTTTAAAGTATAAGGTTTACTTAGTATATCAATAAAAGTTGAAGGACCAAAGTCGTAAAAATGCAAACCCTAGGGGTCTACTTGCAATTTTCCAAACCCCAGGGTCTAAAATGTAATATTTTGAAAAAGTGTAAAATCATATTCAAAACATTACCAGACATAACTTTAATTAACGCTCCTCGTGCTTAACATTTCCAGATATTGAATAAAATGCTTAAAACTGCTTATGTTCTAATCCTTATATCATTCTCATCGCTGGTGCTTTCAAAATTATTCCCATCCATATCATACCACAAACTAGGAGCTTCATATTAAGAAGTTTCATCTTGGTACTTACGTTCTGTCTGAGTTGTTGGTTTTTACGATTTAAAGTGCCCTAGCTCCACAAACGTTTACTAAATGACTTCTAAACTATGATGGCCCGAACAGTGTTATGATAATTTCTATATCAAAACCAACATCGATATCCAAAAACTTATATATACAATCAAACTAAGACTTGCTAAATATTAACCCAGGTTGTCTGTGATTGCCGTGTTGAAAAGTTAAAAAATATGAAAGAAGAAAAAAAAAAGAAAGAAAAAAATAGAAAAAAGGATAAAAGAAAGAGTGGGCCGTTACTTCAATTCCCTATAACATTAGCTAATCAATTTCCCTAAACTGTTCAGGTGAGTACATAGCCTCGCCAGATCAATCTTTATATAAACCCGCGAGGGAGATACATGCATAAACATGAATGCAATTATTTTTACATGCATTTCAATTTACTATTGTCTAAGTAACATGCTTTGCCTTAAGTCCGACGCCATAATCATGAACCGTTAATTACTCTCCGTAGTAAGCGCGATGAGTGAATAGATCGATGTTGGCTGGACTCCCTTGTGTACCATTTACGTGTAACCAATTGCACATCATTAGAAATCACGCGGGTATTTTGGCAAAGGTGCCCGCAGGGGCAATATTATCATTATAACCTAAGGCATTCGGATTCATGAGCTAAAAGACAAAACTAAATTATGTTTTCAATACTGATGTGTATATCAACGTAACCCTAATATCGCATTTGGCATTCAAATTATATTACTTTAAACTATGATTTTCACTCACCTTTGTGTTGATTTTTTAGCATGTTTTTATCTCAGTAACTAATGGCACAGGAGTAACGAGGACATGAATGGAATAACCGTTATCATTTCAAATGTTGATTTTAGATTCTGGAAACCTCTCGTTTGTAAAAACTCTAAAGAAATAATGAATGATAACTTATTTTTAAAAACGACTCTTTTGATTCGTTTTCTATGATTATGACTGTTGTACCCTTGAAGTAATACCCCAGATTAGCTTATGCTGCTATATGTAAAAATAGGGGTGTTACATAGAGGTATATACATCCATATCCCTTTTTGCAATTTCGTAGAAAAAATAATAAAGTTTCGGTACCTCTGGGTTATCGACGTATCGCCTGAGACCTAGGAGGAAGTTGGAGATACGCACAAAACATGATGCCCAACGTAAGCACTGATGGAACTATGTGTGTGTGTGTGTGTGTGTGTTTCTATATCGAAACAGGGTAAAAAAACAAATGGTAAAGGGGATGTGCTATTTATAAGGAGGGTAAATGGAGATGAAACGACATGATGGTTGATGACGTGGGATTAATATGCCCATGACGCATCTAAGCTCAGACCCAACCACGTTACGGGCCATCTCTAGGTGGAAAATGGGACACGTCACCTTTATTCACATCATAACCAATTCAAATTTATTCCCAACCAATCTAATATAAAATGGCAAACAAAAATGAAATTTTTTACCACTCATTATTACCGTTGTCCTCATGTGGATGACTGAAGATCTGAAATAACACATCCGATAGAGAAAACAAAACACGAGTCTATCAATAATATTTTTGGCAAAACATTAATACTAGATTGGGGTTGTGTTTAGAGCATTAGGTAAAGTGCGGGGTTATAGTCTCGTGTTATAGCAAAAAGTGATGTCACGTCAGTTTTTCACTCTATAGCACATAACCTAAAATCAGACCAAAAACATATTCCCTCGTCATTCAAGTTATAAGACACCTTCAGGGCCACAATTTTTTTTTCATTTATTAGATAAAAAACATATAAAAGTTAAAACATCACGTAATTTAAAGAAAATAACTTACCAAATTTATACATTTTAGAGACTAATTATATAAGGGAAAAAAATCAAAGGACTAACAACACAAACTTAATAAGGACTATGGTGCAAGAACTTAATAAATGAAGATGAAAAATTAACATAAACAATTCTAAAGGACTAAAAGTGAAAAAAAAGAAAAGAAAAAACGCTTCCATCTTTTTTTTAACAAGGTGAATTATATTACATCAACAAATACATACGAACAAGCGGATTTTAAAGGAAAGAAGGACATTTCCGAAACACTACCTTAAAACTGCAACATTCAAACTGCACTAAACAAAAATTTGAACACTTACATTCACCAAATTCACCAAGCATCTTAGCATGTACGGCTGGTGGCCATGACGCATGTATAATGCGAGCTCTAGTGCGAAGGCTCGCGCCATAGATGGCATTATCAGGGTAACGCACCCGTACCGTGAGCTCATAGCTTTAAGATTGGAGTGGTGTTTAGCTTTAATTCTTGTAATTACGAAACCAAAATGTGTATAGATGTTTTGAGAAAGTACTTTTTTTATACTCAAAAGATTTAGATGTTTTTTTATCGCATCATCTGAAAATTTTGAGATACGTACTTTGATTAAATTAATAGATTTGCCATTGATATGTCTAACAAATAATCACAAGTTCTGTTTTGTCATGTCTAAGGTAATTGTCATGTCTTTTTCTTTCTTTTGTTTTCGTCAAAGCTTTAAATACCGGCAACCAATAATTGCAAATTTTTAATTGTACGTACCAACTATGGTCTAGAAAACATTATATTTACATTTCGATGAAAATAAGTCTTCAAAGTATTATTGAGAGAGAGAGTTATTTTATGCAATACCATGACAGTATGATTTATCCAAGTACACCAATCATCAAATTTGTAAAAAGAGCCAAAATGTACTATTACCATGACGATAAGTGGCACCAACAAGGAGATGTCACTAGAGAAGTGATAAATGTACGACTGCGAGTGAAGTGAACGTCGATGGTGCATGTGATGATAGGTTTGCCAAAGAATTGATATGTAGTTTAAAACGCTAGCTCTTAGGAAAGAATATCCATCGATTTTGAATGATTTGAGACAACGAAAGCTTAACGCGCTGAGGTAATTGAAGCACACAAGTGACCAAATATAAAAGTTAGCACATCGTGGTCCTTATGGTCCATGTCCAGCCATAGCTGGCCATGAAAGGCGATTTATCAAGATAGAAAAAACCCAACGTCGTCTTTCTGTTTTCTACGAATCTAATTACAAACTCTAGAAACTGCATTAGGTTGTAAACCTATAAAATGGCGAATGCAGTAGGTTGTATACTTGTGTAGAACTAAAATCACCATACGTCCATCATAATGTGAGGTATAGTATTAGGTGAATAATAATATATGTGCGAATATGTTGTTTATTTAAATATGTTAAATGAAAGATGAAAAGATCGAGAAAAAGATGGTTGCTGTTTATATATGAATGTACCTCCACCAAGTGATCGAGTAGTATGGGAGTATTCTTCTTTTAAGTTTTAACACATAATGTTGACCCTGAAAGCTACTTGTCCAAGCAATTTGGTATACCCACTCAACTCAAATTCTTAAAAATTAACATAAAGCAAAAACATATTAGGAAAACAATTCGGTCATAGTTTTTGGTCTGTGTTCATACCCGCCCAGTGTTATACACCGGATAGTTTCCTCAGTTGTCACTCACGTCCCTTCCCTATCTATTGAAAATGTGATTAGTTAAACACCCGCCGGTTGGCTCCTAACCCGGTCTGGCGAAAACAATTAATCAATATTTTATCACTGCTACAGTGATTTGTGAGAGAGTGAACAGTAGATGCTACAGTAAATCGTTTATCATATTTTGCTTAGTGCTAACTGCCAGCTTATCTTTTCACTTAATTGTTGGTGTTACTGCATGATAGCCATGTGTCTTCTAGTATTTTTTTTGGTGACTTTCGGGTTTATATTCTCTCACGTTAGGTTTCAGTTGTTGTGATTTGGATCTATCTTAGGTTTGGCTTCCTATTGTTTTTTTGCATCGTTGTTGTTGTTTCGTGTTTATTGTTTTTGGAATTGTGTTTGTGGGTTTTAAGACTGGATATGTTAATATTGTTAGGGTTAGGCGAGTTGTTGTTACATTTTAGGTTTTGCATTCTATTGTTTCTTTGAATTATTTTGTTCAATGGATTGTTAGACTAAGGACTACTCAGCTGTTTTGACTAGGTTTATGCCACTACTTTATATGATTGTATTTTGGTTCGGCGCATTTGCTTGATTGTCGTCATGCTGTTATGAATTGAATGCATTTATATGATGACGTCATTGCTTCGGATTGATTTCTTCTTATTCAACTGCTGTGGTTTTTGCGATGTTAAAGGTTGTTTGATTATTGGGGTTTTATGGGGTTGTTTTCCTTAGCTTATTTATCAAGCTTATTTGGTGTAGGTTGCTGACATTCTCTCTTCACATAATCGGAGGGCAACACATCTTCAATTTTTGTTTGCAACCATGGTGGAGGGCGATGACACGCTTTAAGTTGCACTACACACGTATAAAAGGGTAGTAAGGGACTGTCCATGCTCAGTTGCTCTCAGCTTTATGTTAGTTTTTAACCATGTGTGTGGATGAATTTAGGCAAGGTTTCTTTCGAAAACGCCTTTGGCTGCTTCATGGATATATAATATAGTACTAGGATATGATGATTACCTATTGTTTTCTAAGTCAAATGAAGTGGGCCATCATGGATTTCATTTGTTACTTGGCGGGGCAAGGACCGGATGGCATGATAATATAGTTGTTATTATGCAAACGTGTTTCTTCGCAGCCATGGCAGACTTCAGATCTTTTTGACCTTATTCTGTTTATAAATCTGAGCCTAATTTTTTACTGTCGCTGATTTTTGACCCTATTCGAGATGTGAGCACCTTAGCAAAACAATTGGGGCATAATTCTTGGGGCGTGTCTCGACTCACCTTACCCGACCCATCAAACTAATACACTTGATTATTATCTTAATTGTCGCTGACACCCTTTCTGATTTGTAAAACAGCTATGGTGATAACAGTTTTAGGCTTTGTTTCTTTTGCATTGTTGTTGTGCATCGTTGTTTTGTTTTTTGTTGTTTCTGAATTGAGTTTATCCTGTTAAAGGCTTTTTCGAATTGTAAATAAACTTATGTTTTTTAATGGCCGCTTATGTTGGCCTAATTACAGCAACCTTACACTAATTTGTTGCGGTTAGCGTGTTTGTGGATCCCGAAATCCATTGTGGCTTGGCAGCCTCCTAGGTTTGCAGCCATACTTTGTAGCAACGCTTTTGACATGTTAGATAAGCTAGGTTGTGATGGTTACGAGCAGGTTCGATTAAAGTTGTGTACATTCGTGTCTTGGCGAGGCAGATTAATATGTTTGCAGCCATGACGGATGTCTACTTTTTCGTTCCTTGTAACACCCCCATTTTGACATATAACAGCGGAAGCTAATCTGGGGTATTACTTCATGAATCACAGACACAATCATAGAAAACGACTCAAAAGAGACGTTTTTAAAAGATACATTATCATTCATTTAAAATCAGAGTTTTACAAAGGCAGGTCCCAAAATCTAGAAACATTAAGTATGAATGATAACTGGTTTTAGCCATCTCCAAGTCCATGCCACTCCATGCCATAAGTTGCTCAATTACCTGGGATAAACATGCATAAAAAGGGTCAACACAAAGGTTGAGTGAAATTCATAGGTTTGAAATGTAATAGTTGAATACAAGTTATCATAATGGAAATATTCGCATTGCAGGGATAATTATCATGGAGAACATTATTATCATAGAGAACATTATTATCATGAAGAACATTATTATTGCATCTAAGCTCATGAATCACATATATAAACTTAATAGAATCGGAAGCCTCTACCCGAGACATACTAAGAGTCACTATCAAAAGAGATACTAGGAGCTATTATCTAAAGAGATGTTGGGTGATATTACCCAAAGAGATATTGGGAGATACTACCCAAAGAGATATTAGAGAAGAATCTACCCAAGAGATATGGGAGAATATTAACCCAAAGAGATATTTCTATTGTACTTAGGCGAATAATATATCAGGAAGCATATAGTTTTAGAATACACTTGTATTCATGGTTTTATAGCAGTAATACAGGTTTATAAAGTATTAAAAAGATTTGAAATGGTGAGGTTATGAACTCATTAAGTCATTGAAAAGTAATCACATTGTTATAAGATAAACGAGTATGTAAAAGAGTTTATAACAAGCATATATCCCCCCCCCGCGGGTTTATAAAACATGTAATAAGGATAGGCAAGTTATGAACTTTACCAGATTGGTGTGATGTAATAAATAGTCCAAAATACAAGCTGACGTCTTATCACAATGCTTAACATGTGAAGGTTGGTATAGCAAAAGATAGTAAACAACCAATTCACGCAACTGAGTACATATATTAGTCCTTAGGAAGATTGTACTCTAGAACTTTGGTTTTAATATTAATATTTGTATGAGTTTGATTGGAGAGTTTGGAATTATTGTATCACCGTTCGGGCCATCATAATTCAGAGGTCATTCATTAAACGTTTGAGGAGCTAGGGCACTTTAAATCGTAAACCCAACAACTCAGTCAGAACGTAATAACCTAGATGAAATCCAAAATATGAAGCTCCCTAAGTATTGAGTGTTAACGATATAGATTCAGGACAGGATTTTAAAAGCAGCATTGATATGAATTTAATATAATAGTTATAACATAATTGGTTTTAAGCGTTTTGTTCAATAACTGGAAATGATAAGCACGTCAAGCGTTAATTAAAGTTATGTCTTATAAGGTTTTGAACACATTTCTACACTTTTTCAAAATGTTATATTTTAGACCCTTAAGAATGAAAAATGGCAAAATATACCCTTGGAGTTTTCACTTTTACAAGTTTGGTCCTTCTAATTTAAAAGATGTACAAAGTAAACCTTGTACTTTGGAAAGTGACATAATAGACCCCTATAGTTATAACTTTGATAAAATGACATTTTCAGCCCTTTTAGTTATAAGTTTCAGAAAGTTACGATATATACCCCTTGCATGGAATACTTTTGCAAAACAAGTCCAAAACACCATACAAGCTTATTTTAAGATTCCAAATAATATTTTCAGGTGATATCTTATTAATATAAGTTAAAATAAGAAGTTTTAACATAACGAAAGTTTAGAAAAAGGATCCGTTAAGCTAGAAATCAAAACGGGTCGAATTAGGGTTTTAAAATGAAAACGCGCGGGTTTTAAGTTTAAATTCTTTCAAGACTTAATAAAGTACTTATTATAATGTTAGATAAGCTAATTAGGATAGATTATAATAATAGTTTACAAGTTTAGCTTATAGATTAAGCAAAAACATGAAATTAGGGTTTCATGAGCTTGGTTTGGATCAAAAAGGTAAAACACATATGTTTTTGAGTTCAAAGCTTTTAACAATAGTTTAAGAATGATCATATGAACATTATAAGGGTATGAAAATAGAATACGAGCTTATGGAACCTGGTTTTGAGCTTATAGCTTGGAAATTGGTTAAAATCGGGACTTTTAGCTTCGTACGCTTAGAATAACAAATCCGAGGCTTCTTTTCTTGGTTTATTTGCTTGACTTCTACTCTTGGGACTCCTTAGGACCTTATTGATCAGACTTGGGGCTCCATTGATAGAGAGAATGAGAATTGAGAAGTGTGAGTTGAATTGAAGGTATGTATGGCTATTTATAGGGCGAATTAACCTTGGTGGCCAAGGAAACTTAGAGGTTAAGTTTAGGACATGTGGGATGTGACAAGGATCAGCTATGGTGAGTCATGGAAGGTTATAATGCAAGGTGGAAGTGTTGGAGAGGGTTTATGTGGAGGGTTTTATAGTTGCGGCTTATTTTAGGCAACCAAGAGGAGATGTGGCTCATTTAGTATCCAAGTATTCAAAGGATGTGATTTTAAGTAGCTTAGAGGTGAAGTAGGAGAGTCATTAAGGTGCTTGGATGCATAGTTTGTGTTAAAATGGGTTAAAACAAGTAAAAAGGTGCGCGGGTCATTTTGAGCACGGGTTAAGGTTTTTGATTAAATTTTCGTGTACATTTAATTAGTAATGATAGATTAAGGATTGTAAGACTTGTATTAAGAGTTTACAACAATATATGATTAGTGGTTCGGGTTTTAAAATGGGTAGAAATGAGAAAATGGGTCGTGAGTTGAAATTAGGGTTCGTTTAGGGTTTTCATGGATTAATTCGTATACATTTGTGATATAATGATGGAATATGACTTGTAAAGTTGTAAATTATGTATTTACAACATAATTGGGTAATGGTTTAGGTTTAAAACGGATAAAAACCAAAAATGGGTCACGGGTTGGAAACTAGCTCGGTTTTAGGGTTTCTTGGTTTGGATTAGGGTTTTGAGTTTAAAAATGCATTCAAGTGATTGAACTGGAGGGAAATGTTGTTTTAAAGGTTGAGCATTGCTTGCTTGTACTTTGTACTTAATGGGTTGTACAAGTTTCCTTAGGAAAACAAAGGTAAAACTGCTATTTTAAATATCGTGCATTAATGACTTGTACATTATGCTTTAAAGACTTGTACCTTATTTTAGAGGGAATTTATATTCGAATGAGTTTTTATATTACTTGTATATTTACTTTGAATGTGTACATTACACAAAATTAGGTTTTAGGCATAAACATTAACGGTTAAAGTTCATTTGGTATTATTGTCGTGAAAACTTTATTAAATAGATAACGTACATTTTATAGATTATTGACTTGACATGTTATGATGTTTACATGATGTAAACATGGATAGAAATAGGCATAGGCTGTTGCGAGAGCTTGTCTACTTGCTATGATACATAGTTGGCATGAAATAAAGCAAAAAATTTCCTATGAAAATGATACTTATATATATCATAGTGGAAATTACATTGATGAAAATTGCGGGTTGTTATAGTCTCCACTCCTTAAAGAAATCTTGTCCTAAGATTTAGTTAAAAGTTGTAGTGGTATTGTTTGGGAATAGATGTAGGTACTAGGCATGAATTTGATCTTTATGTTAGGCTAATCAAGGTCACAAGTCCACGTGTGTGATGCATTTATAATTATGTTGCGCACCATAATTATAATTGCCTCCTTTCACACGTCTACTTATTTCCAAGACCACACCTCTTGATGACAGCCAATAGAATTTCTCCAAATCCTGATATATCTTGTTAGAACCTGGGTAGATGGAATACTTCAATTTATGGAACCTGTGGGTTATGGGCCTACCACGCTTCCGCTGCGCCACTCTGATCGTAAAGAATCGTTATCCATTAACCTTTAAAAGTCAACATCGAATAAGAATGCTATCACAAGTCTTTGTCAAAACTTTCATACCTAGTGGTATTGAAATCATTAGACATTGTATAGATTCTTGTGTGTTTCCTTATTATTATGTTGCAGGATATAACGAAAAAATTTAGAATACGGAGATCATGGAATGAGTGATTTAATAGGAGGCTTAATGTTTCTGGGTACAAAGGTTAGAGAAAATCGGATAGTAAAAGAATTATAGTAATCCTGGATAAAGATATGAGTCATCATATTACAGGATATAGGATAGACAAATACAAAATTGGTATCATGAAACAACGGGGTATAATGGAATCACCACTGTATAAATAACTTGTCTATATAATTTACACAGCAAATTTTGACAAGTGTCATTATTCATACATTTAGTGGTTGGATTCTATAAAATGACATAGATCTAGTCTCGTGGTTTTCCCTTGTCGTTTTTGAATTCTTGGATCTTGTTTAGAAGACTCTAGATATCCTCAATGATTATTTCTAGAGATGAACATTATAATAAGTATCTGACTCATCAGGTTTCTCGAGGACTGGTTTACTTCCTAGTGGTCGCCGTATGATCCAAAATAAGTTATCTAACTTTGCGAAGATAGATTTATCAAAGAAATAGTCTGGTGGTGGTGTAGTTGACCTAACAGATGATGAAGATCCTACTGATGAAGATGGAGACATAAGAAATCTCAAGAATCAAACATTGGTGATAGTGATAATACTGGAGATGGTGCTAAAACAGCTGGTAGAGCAATAATAACTTGGGATGGTGGAATAGCATCACTAATATCGGAATCAGAAGGGACGATAGTAGAGTGAGGGGACGAAGACATGACTATAACAACCCATTAGTAAATAACATAAGTTACTTATATAATAGTATAATAGTTAGGTAATTTTACATACTATTAGGAAAAAGTAGTGGCATCTTCACAATTTAAGGAATGTAGTGGCACAGAGGACATTGATGGCAAAAGAAAAGTAGTTATAGTTAAGGTTTTACCCCTATTTTTTATAACCGTGAGCTCTGATACCAATCTGTAACACCCCTATTTTGACATATAGCAGCGAAAGCTAACATGGGGTATTACTTCATGAATCACAGACACAATCATAAAAAACGACACAAAAGAGACATTTTTAAAAGATACGTTATCATTCATTTAAAATCAGAGTTTTACAAATGCAGGTCCCAAAATCTAGAAACATTAAGTATGAATGATAACTGGTTTTAGCCATCTTCAAGTCCATGCTACTCCATGCCATAAGTTGCTCAATTACCTGGGATAAACATGCATAAAAAAGGGTCAACACAAAGGTTGAGTGAAATTCATAGGTTTGAAATGTAATAGTTGAATACAAGTTATCATAATGGAAATATTCGCATTGCAGGGATAATTATCATGGAGAACATTATTTATCATGGAGAACATTATTATCATGGAGAACATTATTATCATGGAGAACATTATTATCATGGAGAACATTATTATCATGGAGAACATTATTATCATGGAGAACATTATTATCATGAAGAACATTATTATTGCATCTAAGCTCATGAATCACGTATATAAACTTAATAGAATCGGAAGCCTCTACCCGAGACATACTAGGAGTCACTATCAAAAGAGATACTAGGAGCTATTATCCAAAGAGATGTTGGGAGATATTACCCAAAGAGATATTGGGAGATACTACCCAAAGAGATATTTCCATGTACTTAGGCAATAATATATCAGGATAGCATATAGTTTAGAAAACACTTGTATTCATGGTTTATAGCAGGTATTACAGGTTTATAAAGTATTTGTATCACCGTTCGGGCCATCATAATTCAGAGGTCATTCAGTAAACGTTTGAGGAGCTAGGGCACTTTAAATCGTAAACCCAACAACTCAGTCAAAACATAATACCAAGATAAAACCCCTTAATATGAAGCTCCCTAGTATTGTGGTACGATATAGATTCGGGACAGGATTTTTAAAAGCACATCGATGATGAATTATATAATAGTTATAACATAATCGGTTTTAAGCGTTTTGTTCAATAACTGTAAATGATAAGCACGTCAAGCGTTAATTAAAGTTATGTCTTATAAGGTTTTGACCAAATTTCTACACTTTTTCAAAATGTTACATTTTAGACCCTTAAGAATAAAAAATGGCAAAATATACAATTGTAGTTTTCACTTTTACAAGTTTGGCCCTTCTAGTTTAAAAGATATACAAAGTAAACCTTGTACTTTGGAAAGTGACATAATAGACCCTTATAGTTATAACTTTGATAAAATGACATTTTCATCCCTTTTAGTTATAAGTTTCAAAAAGTTACGATATATACCCCTTGCATGGAATACTTTTGCAAAACAAGTCCAAAACGCCATGCAAGCTTATTTTAAGATTTCAAGTGATATTTTTAGGTGATAGCTTATTAATATAAGTTAAAATAAGAAGTTTTAACGTAACGAAAGTTTAGAAAAAGGATTCGTTAAGCTAGAAATCAAAACGGGTCGAATTAGGGTTTTAAAATGAAAACGCGCGGGTTTTAAGTTTAAATTATTTCAATACTTAATAAAGTAATTATTATAATGTTAGATAATCTTATTAGGATAGATTATAACAATAGTTTACAAGTTTAGCTTATAAATTAAGCAAAAACATGAAATTAGGGTTTCATGAGCTTGGTTTGGATCAAAAAGGTAAAACACATATGTTTTTGAGTTTAAAGCTTTTAACAATAGTTTAAGAATGATCATATGAACATTATACGGGTATAAAAATAGAATGTGAGCTTATGGAACCTGGTTTTGAGCTTATAGCTTGGAAATGGGTCGAAATCGGGACTTTTAGCTTTGTACGCCTAGAATAACAACTCCGGGGCTTTTTTTCTTGGTTTCTTTGCTTGACTTCTGCTCTTGGGACTCCTTAGGACCTTCTTGATCAGACTTGGGACTCCATTGATAGAGATAATGAGAATTGAGAAGTGTGAGTTGAAATGAAGGTATGTATGGCTATTTATAGGGCGAATTAACCTTGGTGGCCAAGGAAACTTGGAGGTTAAGTTTAGGACATGTGGGATGTGACAAGGATCAGCTATGGTGAGTCATGGAAGGTTATAATGCAAGGTGGAAGTGTTGGAGAGGGTTTATGTGGAGGGTTTTGTAGCTGCGGCTTATTTTAGGCAACCAAGAGGAGATGTGGCTCATTTAGTGTCCAAGGATTTAAAGGAGGTGCTTGTAAGCAGGTTAGAGGTGAAGTAGGAGAGTCATTGAGGTGCTTGGATGCACGGTTTATGTTGAAATGGGTTAAAACAAGTAAAAAGGGTGCGCGGGTCATTTTGAGCACGTGTTAGGGTTTTTGATTAACTTTTCATGTACATTTAATTAGTAATGATAGATTAAGGATTGTAAGACTTGTATTAAGAGTTTACAACAATATTTGATCAGTGGTTCGGGTTTTAAAATGGGTAGAAATGAGAAAATGGGTCACGAGTTGAAATTAGGGTCCGTTTAGGGTTTTCATGGATTAATTCGTATACATTTGTGATATAATGATGGAATATGACTTGTAAAGTTGTAAATTATGTATTTACAACATAATTGAGTAATGGTTTAGGTTTAAAACGGATAAAAACCAAGAAATGGGTCACGGGTTGGAAACTAGCTCGGTTTTAGGGTTTCTTGGTTTGGATTAGGGTTTTGAGTTTAAAAATGTATTCAAGTGATTGAAATGGAGGGAAATGTTGTTTTAAAGGTTGAACATTGCTTGCTTGTACATTGTACTTAATGGGTTGTACAAGTTTCCTTAGGAAAACGAAGGTAAAACGGCTATTTTGAATATCATACATTAATAACTTGTACATTATGCTTTAAAGACTTGTACCTTATTTTAGAGGGAATTCATATTCAAATGAGATGTTATATTACTTGTACATTTACTTTGAATGTGTACATTACACAAAATTAGGTTTTAGGCATAAACGTTAACGGTTAAAGTTCATTTGGTATTATCATCGTGAAAACTTTATTAAATAGATAACGTACATGTTATAGATTATTGACTTGACATGTTATGATGTTTACATGATGTAAACATGGATAGAAATAGGCATAGGTTGTTGCGAGAGCTTATCTACTTGCTATGATACATAGTTGGCATGAAATAAAGCAAAAATTTTCCTATGAAAATGATCCTTATATATATCATAGTGGAAATTACATTGATGAAAATTGCGGGTTATTATAGCAGCGAGTAAAGAAGATCTACCGCTTGGTGTTTTCAACAACAAAGATGTGACTGCTGATGGTTTTAAAGGTACTTATGATTTTTATTTTTATTTTGGGTTTTTCTTATGTGAAAACAAGACCGGCGTGTATATGGCACCAACTTTTTGCTACAATATGAAGTAGTTGATGTATGCTTGTGTATGTGAGGCCGTGAGAGTGATGTGATTTGTCATGGCTGCTACGTGATTCATTCCGCAATTGCCCAAATTCTTTTTAACAAAGTGATTGGGTTGAAATAGGTTTGGTCGTCTTTACCCAGAAAACTTCATGTTCAATTTTTTTAAGTAACAGATAACTAAAGCTACTCTTAGCTAAGCGAGCCCTGTTTGGACAGAAACATAATACCGCTTAAACAATAATGGGACATGGTATGCAGGCTGTTAATAATAATAAAGATATAATGTGGGGAAACAAAAGCTTTAAACATTTGATATGCCACTATGTCTATGGTCTCCTAAGTGATAAAAATTACAGTGTTAGTCTAAAATATATCGAAGTATCTGACTGCGCGTGTAGACTCGATTGGTACCTTTTAGATGTGGTAAAATGGGTTGTCGTGCAAGTTGGGTAACATTACATAATGTGTAGCTTTTTATTATAGGTCAAAACAGGAGTGGGTCGTGTCAGGTTGACCTGAAACAACCTTAAGCCAATAATTGAATTATAGTGTGTCAAATATGATTACCAAAAACATGTCATTATAATAATCTGTATTAGATGTTATGTAAACTCGAATAATTAGAGTGCACCGTGCTTGATTGTTTTCCATAACTAAACTTTTTGTGCGTTAGATACGTATGCATTCTGGACGAAGTTATGAATCATATTATTCTAGACGAAGTTGGCGAGTCAGATGCTGAAAGGGGCGAGTGTTTTTTTTAGAGTTGATGCGAGGATTTTGTATTCCAGATGGTTAACACGAGGAAAGTTGATTTGGCAATATCATGAGTCAAGGACTCAACTAAGATTAATGATGATGAGACTATGATAGTAATGTTAGCAATTATCATCCTAGCAAGGGGTGAGCAATCCATTCACAGTAGACATAGTAATTATAATTCTAAAATGATGTGTAGTCTCTTTAAGCTAAACTAATGATAATTGGTATGATCTTTTTTTTTTTTCTATTTATCACATATTAGATGTGCATTTATGTATGCAAAGATCAGCTTGGTAGAATGGTCTACAAATGTAAAAGGATAATCACTATTGAGCCCATTGTGTTAACATTTATAAGAAAACTCAGCGGAATTCTCGAAACTTAAATAACTTAGAAGTTTAAGATTTCCTTTCGTTTGGTGCACATCTATATATATGGTAATGGTTTAAACTTTCTTGTTTCTTCTTTTTTTATTAGCTGATATTCATTATTACTATATAAATAATTTATACAATATTTGTTAATAGTACAGTATATAATTATTGGGAATCATTTTAGAGGAGAAAAAGTATTCTTTGTTAAATGTTTTTAATGTTATGTATATAATATTGTGAATCACTCCAAATAAAAAGTCGTTTATTTTTAAAATATGATAACTAAGCTACCTCCCGTTTTTCTCTCAAAGGACGTAGTCTTATGTGACTGCTAAAACCTAACACCACCTTAGGTTGTCTGTGAGCTCAGATACATTTCAATCTTTTAATTAGTAACATATTTATATTTATTTTTGTTGATACGCTGCACATTGGGAATTAAGTGTAGTGACATATAAGAAAGCGCATTGCGTAGTTAAATCGGAACATTTGTAACTTATTCTATGGTAGTTTCTTTTTCTTTTTTATGCATTTATTGATGATTTATATTGTCATATGGTTTCCTAACATGTGCATTTTCTTGCAAGTTTACAATATGCGCTTAATAGTTTGTGGCAATGCTCAACAACATCAACGGTTCAACATGAAGTAAATGCGTGTGCAAGGGTTATATATCGCAGTTGGCAATAAGCTTAAGGTCACTATTAAAAGAACAAGCATGTCTCATTGTCATCTACTCTTATGGCTTTTTGGTATTTTCTTTATGTGGCTATATCTGTTGTTTAACTTGGTGTATTAATATGTCTAAGTTAAATCTGTTCGGGTTTTTAAATATTTTTAACCCCATGCAATTGTTCCTACTTATGGGGGGATTTTGGATTTACGTTTTGGAATTGATTATTAGACAATTGGTACTTGAAATATGACAATCAATGTCTAATGTTAGGCAAATGATATTTTGCTTTCGATTCTTTAGTTAAAGAATCATGTTTTGATAATAAGTTTCATGCAAGAAAGTTTAACGATATCTTAAAACTATGTTAATAATTTTATCTTAGAATAACTTTCAAAGCTAGCCGCCCATGGGGCGGGCCTTGAATCTAATATATATATAATTAATATTTTATCCTAATATAAAAAAACACTTTTTATATTTGAAATATTTTTTTTTGCTAAATATCTATGTAATTATTAATTTTTTTTAAAATAAATAGTGAAATTTGGGTTGTTCGGGTTATTCGGGTCAACCCGAGAACCGAACCGAATTCTAATTCGGTTTTCGGTTCGGTTCGATTGAATCCTAGTTCGGTTTGGTTTTCGAGTTGATCCAAAAAAAAAAATTAACTGAACTAATCGAAAAACCCGGTAACCGAACCGATCAACACCCCTAGAGCCAAGAGGTAATTGAATGATTGGGCTGGGATATAAGATTGGGCCTGTGGAGTTGTAATTAGACCAGGTGCAAACATGTTTAGGGACGTGAGTAGTAGGGTTTGTAGTAATATGGGTAATCAATACCAAAGATTGCGACCTAAGCACGATTACCAATAGAGCAGGCGTGTGGATCGTTGACCAAGCAAGATCACCAGCACGAATAATGAAGGGTTTGATGGAAAATGGCAGTAGAAAAGTTTAGGGTTTAGGTGAGGATCGGTATGACTGATACCATGTAATGTGGTGAATAATATGTGTGTCTCTCATTAATCAATATTCGGTCTCTAAATACATCATAATTGAATAATCTAGACCTTGGGCTTGAGCCCGATACAAATATATCCATAATACAATATAATATGGGCTAACACTAATTACCGGAATCAAGCGCATTATATATTCTTTCTCTTACACACACAGAGATGATGAGTCTTCTTAACGCTCACACACTCACGAACCAAATATTAAACAAAAAGCCACGAGATGATATAAAAAGGTGCATGATATGAGTCTTCTTGACGCTCATACACGCTCAAGAACTAAATATTAAACAAAAAGCCACGAGTTGATATAAAAAGGTGCATGATTATTTTAAGAAGGTACGTGATTAAAAGGTTCAATTTGCGGCTAAAATAAAGCTCAATGTCTCAACTATAAAAAGGTAATGACGATATAATCAAGCCGTAAAGGAACATAGCCCAAAAGGCTCAACCACATCATCTAACATAACTCGTTACCGTAAGTATGAGTTTATATCTAGAAATTTAGTTGCTTCCTTGTTCTATGTGGGATTATACTACGAAGAAATGGGTCTTGACTACAATAGATTGTCTTCACCCCGACAAGAGGAAGAAACTACCCTATCCGCTTATACACAAGACAGTTATATCAAGATGCTTCATTGTAAAAGACATGCGGAATTACATTACCAACTCCTCCATTCCTTTGAACTTTACTTCCACAAGATGGAATAAACATGTTCCTTTGAAAGTTAATATTTCGTCCTCGAGAATTGTAAGATTGAGAATCCCTACGAGAGTAAATCTTGATTTGAGAGGTATTGACTTGCACTCGATTAGGTGTCCGGTGTGTGACGAAGATCTCAAAACGGAAGAGCATGTGCTTGTGAATTGCTCCGTTGCAAAGGCTACCTGGTCCGAGGTCTTCCGACGGTGGAAAGTCTGAAACATTCAAATGCACAACCTGAATGATGTCCTCAGTAGGGCCGTCTCTGAGGGTGTGCGGGAGGTACCATTGCACATGGCCACCGCTTGACGAGAGCTACAAAATTTCATGCACTTGTATTATATATATATATGGTAAAGATCAAATAAAAAGACAAATATTCGTGAAAATGATACACTAAACATGTATTTTTTTAAAAGTTCTCAAAAAATTCTGAAAAAAAATCCACAAGAACGGGTATGTTGGTGCATAAAAAAGTTGTGAAGGAAATTTTTCTAATTTTGAATTTTTATACGTTTTTTTAATGAACAAAAAACGAAATTTTGATGCACAAAAAATTTTTGATGCACAAAAATTTTAACTTGTTATAGTTTGATGCGCAATAAAATTTTGATGCAAAAGTTCAAAAGAAGTTGGATATAAAAACGAATTTTTGAGGCAAAAAAAAGCAATTTAATGAAATTTTTATGCACAAATTTTTTTTTGTGCATCAAAAAATTGTTTTTTGTGCATTAAAAAAACGAATAAAAACTCAAAATTAGAAAAACTTTCTTTACAAAAGTTTTATGCACCAACATACCCGATCTAGTGGATTTTTTTCGGAATTTTTCGAGAACTTTTTTAAAAATCATGCCTAGTGTATCCTTCTCACGAATATTTGTCTTTTTATTTTAACCTTCCTATATATATATATATATATATATATATATATATATATATATATATATATATATATATATATATATATATATATAAACACACACACACACACACACACACACACACACACACAATATGATGCTAGAGTTAGATTTGTTCATGCACTACCGATGCGTGTGTATTTTGTGTGTGTGTTCAAGGGCCTCTTTGTGATGATGGCACGGGGCCATCGAAATCCATGAGACGGCCCTGGTTCTCAGTCTCGCAAATCAAACAAACTTTTCTACAACAAATGTTATGCTTTTTGATGTCGTTGTCCAATCAACTCTATGGATCCTTTGGCGATTTCATAACGAGTCCACGTTTAACTTAAAATGTCCAAATCAAAGCCTCATCATATCCTCAACGACATCAAGCTTTTTATTATACATAGATTTCAAATAGATCTAGGAAATCCTAGATTAATTGGATAGAATGGTATCGTAATCCTTGTAATGCTTTGTTAAGCCCGTAGCTCCTTGCTAGGGTGTTTTTTTTTTTAAAATGCCGTTAAACAAAAAGTTATATCTCGATCTGAAAATTTTATACGCATTGTGTCACCTTCATTTCCACTTATGACTAGCGCATCCTGTATTCTCGCAATCTCTCTAACAAGCACACTGAAATACAAAGGTGGCAACTATGTCGACTATATCATGATATGATAGTCGTGACTTAAATTGAAAGCATAAATTTTATTTCTTAGGATGATTTTTTCCGTACGTGTGCAGTGTACTAGTCCAGGTTTCCAAATCATTACTAAGGCGATATAAATGTTAACTAGATGTATGATTCAATTGCGTTTTATAAAAAATCAAACTGCAATTAGATGAATTAATGTTTACATCAGTAGTCCACTCCATATAAGCTAACAACTAACTTTTTACTGAATCTATTACATGTTAGATATGAATATTAATTGAATTTAGTATGTTTAGCTAATTTCACAAGTGAATTATCGTACCTTTAAGTTTCACTAGGGTTATGTTTTGAGGAGGTGGTTGCGATGCCTGATAGTGAAAATGGTACTATGAGTTGGTTGCGACCACAATAAAGAAAGATAGATACTTAGTTCGTCTCAAGATTATTGTGCACTTTGCATTTTCGGTATGTTCCAAATTGACTGTTCACTACTAAAAATACAAAAAATTGATTTAGATTACTGCATTAGTGTTACTTGAAATTATATTTACCAATCATAGAAAAAGGAAAAAGCATATTTTCTTCTAATTCTTTTCTATTTGCAAATATGTCTAGGCTCCATTCTATCATCTACACTTTTTGTGTACTAACCGTAAGCTTATAACTAGGCAACTAGTAGATTCTCTGATCAATGTGGGATTGTTGAAACATAACATATTTGATTTTTTGCTATTTTGATTCCCAATTCTGAGTGTTTTAATATTTTGGTTGCTGTTGGATTATGTCCACGTAAAATAATATATGTTCGGGAATTTTATTCGAGCCCACGGGGACGCGCGCTTTAATACGTAAAACAATTATAGTAAATATATTAAATGTAATATATTTAGTGATAAAGCTTAAACGAGTGTTAAATGTTAATAAGTATTTAATGGGAGTTATATTAGTGGAAAACTAGAAGGGGGTGTTGAATAGTTTTACCGCTTTTTAATTTAAGGTTTATGTATGTTTGTAAAATTTAGATTCGACTTTTTGTGAATTCAACGCTTGCACAATATGAACAATATAAGTATATGAAATGATAAAGTAAAACAAGAGATATGAGTAAGAACAATCAAACCACAACGCGAGGATTTATAATGGTTCGGTAACGAAGCACCTCTTCGCCCCACTCCACTCCCCGAGCACCAAACTCGAGAGTTTTCTTCACTATGTCAACAAACTCCCTTATGGCGGAGAAAACCGTACACAACGTTGCTTACACCGATTTACGACACAAAGCTAGATGTCGAGTTCTAATCTTAGCTAGAACCAATCTA